>JAODAL010027190.1:0-55373 GCA_025379985.1 Phyllomedusa bahiana
CCCTAGCACCACAATTGAAATCACGCGACCCTTAAAATATGGCCCTCCCCCTAGACCACACTCTGAGAGATCCCAAACGACCGGTTTTACATAATTTCCCTCCCCCATACAAACCCAACTCTGAGAATCACAGCACAGCACCGCTATACATAGGGCCCTCCCCATGACCACAACTCAGGAGATCACAGCGACCTCTAACAAGTGTGCCCTCCCCTGACCACAACCGAGGGATCCGCACGCCCCATACTATGGCCCCCCCAAGCACCACAACTCTGAGAACAGCACAGCACCCCCTTTACAATGGCCCCCCCAACAACCCCAAAACCCGGGGGATCACACAACCCCTCTAACATATTGCCCCCCATACCCCCTCTGAAATCACAGCACCGCTATACATATCCCTCCCCATAACCCCAAATCTGAGAATCACAGCGACCGTCTAACAATGCCCTCCCCCTCCCCAACCTAAGACACAGCGACCGTCATACATAGTGGCCCTCCCCTAGCACCACAACTCTTGAAATCACAGCGACCGCATACATATGGCCCTCCCCATTTCCCCAACCGAAATCACAGGCCGTCTAACATATTGGGGCCCCCCCATACACCCCCAACTCGAGGGGACCCCCAGCGAACCGCATACATAGTTCCCTCCCCCCAACACCCAACCTGAGGGAAACACCGACCGCAAACATGGGCCCCCCCAAAACCCCCAACCGAGGGGGAAACACCGACCTCTATACATATTTGCCCCCCCCATAGCACCCAACTCTGAGAGATCACAGCACACGCCGTATAAAATTTGTGTTCCCCCCAAGACCACAACTCGAGGAAACACCCGCGACCGGATCACAATTTTGCCCTCCCCATAGCAAACCCCAACTCTGAGGAGATCACAGCGACCGCTATACATAGTGTGCCCTCCCCATAGCACCACAACCTGAGGAGACACAGCGACCGCTATACATAGTGGCCCTCCCCAAGACCACAACTCTGAGGAGATCACACACAGGGCCTCATACAATTGCCCTCCCCTTAGCACCACAACTCGGAGATCCAACAAACGACCCTATACTAGTGTCCCTCCCATAGCACCACAACTCTGAGAAACACACGACCCCGTTATACAGGGCCCCCCATAGTCACCACAACTCGAAATCACAGCACCTTTATACAAGTGTGCCCTCCCCTACACCCCAAAATCTGAGAGATCACAGCACAGCGACCGTCTATACATAGGGGCCCCCCCAAGCACCCAACTCTGGAGAGAGTCACAGCACAGCGACCGTCCCATACATAGTGCCCTCCCCATTTCCACAACTCTGAGGGGATCCAGCGACCGTCATACAATTGGCCCTCCCCATAGCAACCTCAACTCTAAGAGATCCCACATGACCTCTATACATATGTACCCCCCCTAGAGCACACACCTGAACAAGCGACCGTCATACATATGTCCCTCCCAACACCCAACTCTAGGGGATCACAGCGACCGCATACATAGGTCCCCCCCATAGCACCACAACTCAGGAGATCCGCGACCGCTAACATAGTGGGGCCCTCCCCATAGCACCCACCTGGGGAACACAGCGACCGCAACATATCCCCCCCAAGCACACACTCAGGATCCAACAGCGACCGTCTATACAAGGGGCCCCCCCAACACCAACTCTGAAGATCAAGCGACCGTCTATACATAGTTGCCCTCCCCATAGCACCACAACTCTGAGGAGATCACAGCGACCGTCTATACATAGTGTGCCCTCCCCATAGCACCACAACTCTGAGGAGATCACAGCACAGCGACCGTCTATACATAGTGTGCCCTCCCCATAGCACCACAACTCTGAGGAGATCACAGCGACCGTCTATACATAGTGTGCCCTCCCCATAGCACCGCAACTCTGAGGAGATCACAGCGACCGTCTATACATAGTGTGCCCTCCCCATAGCACCACAACTCTGAGGAGATCACAGCGACCGTCTATACATAGTGTGCCCTCCCCATAGCACCACAACTCTGAGGAGATCACAGCACCAGCGACCGTCTATACATAGTGCCCTCCCCATAGCACCACAACTCTGAGGAATCACAGCCGACCGTCTATACATATGTGCCCTCCCATACACCACCAAACCCCCTACCCCCCCAACCCACAAGTCCACCCGCATACAATTCCCTCCCATACACCCAACTCTAGAGACACACACAGCGACCGTCTATACATAGTGTGCCCTCCCCATAGCACCGCAACTCTGAGGAGATCACAGCACAGCGACCGTCTATACATAGTGTGCCCTCCCCATAGCACCACAACTCTGAGGAGATCACAGCGACCGTCTATACATAGTGTGCCCTCCCCATAGCACCACAACTCTGAGGAGATCACAGCACAGCGACCGTCTATACATAGTGTGCCCTCCCCATAGCACCACAACTCTGAGGAGATCACAGCGACCGTCTATACATAGTGTGCCCTCCCCATAGCACCACAACTCTGAGAGATCAACAGCGACCGTCTATACAAGTGTGCCCTCCCCATAGCACCACAACTCTGAGGAGATCACAGCGACCGTCTATACATATTGCCCCTCCCCCTAAACCAACTCTGAGGGGAAACACAGCGGCCGTTTACATGTGTGCCCTCCCAAACCCACAACTTTGAGGAGATCCCCAGGGAGTCTAACAAGTTGCCTCCCCATGCAACCCAACTTTAGGGGATTCAAGCGAACCCCTTATTTCATGGTGCCCTCCCCGCACCACAAAATGGGAGATCACAGCGACCGTCTTTCATAGTGTGCCCTCCCCATAGACCCAAAACTGAGGGAAACACAGCGCCGTCTATACATAGGGCCCTCCCCATAGACCAACTCAGGGGAAACACGCGACCTCATACATAGTGTTTCCCTCCCCATAGACCACAATCTGAGGAGATCCGCACAGGACGCTATACAAAATGTGCCCCCCAAGCACCACAACTCTAGGAGATCACAGCACAGGACCGTCTAAAATTGTGTGCCCTCCCCATTACCACAACTTGAGGAGATCACCAAACCCTTTTAAATAGGGCCCCTCCCCATTAACCCAAACCTGGGAGATCACAGCGGGGCCGTTTTTACATATGGCCCCCCCCATAGACCAAAAATCTGGGAGATCACAGCGACCGTTATTTCAAAGGGCCCTCCCCCAAACACCACAACTCTGAGGAGATCCCCCCAGCGCCGTCTTACATGGGCCCTCCCCCCAAGCCCCAATCTGAGGGATCACAGCACCGCTTCATAGTGTGCCCTCCCATAGACCCAAATCGAGGAGATCCCACAGCGACCGTTATAATAGTGTGCCCTCCCCATAGCACCCCAATCTGAGGGGAACAGCGCCTTCTTTTAAATAGGTCCCTCCCATAGCACCCCAAAAATTGAGGGGGATCACAGCGGGCCTCATACATAGTGGCCCCCCCCTTTTTTACCAAAACACTGAGGAGATCACAGGACCTCTTACATAGGTGCCCTCCCCATAGCACCCAACTTGAGGAATACATGACCGCATACATAGTGGCCCTCCCCATGCACCCAATCTGGGAATACAGCAAGGGCCGTTATACTTGTGTGCCCTCCCCTAGCACCAAATCTGAGGGGATCCCCCAGGAGTCTATACTAGTGTCCCTCCCCTAGCCCCAATTGAGGAGATCACAGGACCGCTATAATTTGTGTGCCCTCCCCCTGACCCAACTCTGAGGGAAAACACAGCCCGTCATACAAGTTGCCCCCCCCCTGCACCACAACTTAGGGGATCCAGGAAAGTTATAATTGGTTCCCTCCCCATACACCACAATCTAGGGATACAGCGACGTCTATACATAGTTGCCCTCCCATAGCACCACAACTCTGAGGGGATCACAGCCCGTCTATAATAGTGTGCCCCCCATAGCACCCAACCTGAGGAATCACAGCCCCACCGTCTTACATAGTGTGCCCTCCCATAGACCCCAAAAAATGAGGAATCACAGACCGTTTTTAAATGTGTGCCCTCCCCATAGCACCCAACTCTGAGGAATTCCCCCCAGCGACCGTCTTTTTACATTTTGCCCTCCCATAGCACCAAACTTGAGGAGATACAGCGACCCCCTATACATAGTGTGCCTCCCCTAGCACCCAAACTGAGGAGAAACACAGCGACCTCTAACATAGTGTGCCCCTCCCCAAGCCCCTAAATTGAGGAATCACAGCGACCTTTTATACATGTGTCCCCCCATAGCACCCCAACCTGGGAGAAAAGGGGACCCTTTTTATACTTGTGCCCTCCCCTAGACCACAACTCTGAGGAGATCACAGCACCCTATACAAGTGTGCCCCCCCCTTGAACCCCAACTCGAGGAGATTCAGCAAGCGCCTCTTAAAATTTTGTGGCCCCCCCCATAGCCCAACCTGGGAGATCACAGCACAGGGACCCTCATACATAGTGTGCCTCCCATAGCACCCAACTTGAGGGGGACAACAGCGGACCGTTGCTATACATAGTGTGCCCCCCCATAGCACCCCAACTCTGGGGGATTCACAGCACCCCTTATACTGTGGCCCCCCCCATAGCACCCCAACTCTGGGAAAATCCAGCGACCGTTTACTAGTGGCCCCCCCATGCACCACAATTGGGAGATCACAGCGACCCCCTTACATAGTGGCCCTCCCCCTACCCCAACTTGAGGGTTACAGCGACCGTCTAAACATAGTGTGCCCTCCCCCAAAACCCCCAAAATCTGAGGAGAATCACAGCGACCCCTCATAATGTGTGCCCCCCCATAGACCACAAATCTGAGGAGATCAAGCGACCGTCTATACTAGGTTTCCCTCCCCTAGCACCCAACTAGGATTCCCCAAACGACCGTCTATAATAGGGGCCTCCCCCAAAACCCAAAATTGAGGAAATCACAGGACCCTCTTACTTTTGCCCCCCCCCAAAGACCCAAATCTGAGGGGAAAAACCCCCAGCGACCCCAAAACATAGTTTTCCCTCCCTAGCACCCAACTCTGAGGAGATCCAAACGGACCCTTCCCAAAACCTTGAGGAATCCCCATATATCCAACTTTGAGGGGGGGTTCCGCGGGGGCCGCAAAATTGGGGTGGCCCCTCCATAACACCCCCCAACTTTTTAGGAAGATCCGCCAGAAACCGTCCCATAACCCTAAGGGGCTCCCCAAAAAACCACTCGAGGAGATTACGCAGGGGGCGTATATTTTTGCCAACGTAGTCCCCAAACCCGGGAATATCAGATCTCGGACCTATATTTTAAACGTGGCCCTTTCCCTGGGCAACCAATCTGGGGGTTTTTTTACCGGATTTTTTTAACCATAGTGGCCTCCTTTACCCTAACCCGAGGAGTCCACGGACTTTAACTTTGTGTGACCCTCCCCTTTTTTACCCACAACCTGAGGAGCCCAAACAAACCTTCTTTTACCTTTGGGGCCCTTCCTGACAACTCTGAGGATCCCGACCGGGGCTTTTACAAGTGTGGCTCCCCCTGGCTATACTCTGAGGGGTCCTGACATGGACTTTTTAAAATTTGTTGGCCCTTTCCATTAGCCAGAACCCTTGAGGGATCTTTCAAGGGCCCACCGGTCTTATACTTTGTGTGGTCTTTTCCCACATAGAACCCACTATGGGGGAAAGCTAGACGGGCCCGACCGGTCTTTTTCTAGTTTTGCCCTTTTTTTAAAAAGCCAAATTTTAGGGGAAACACCGGGGGCCCTTATCATAGTTTTGCCCTTGACCGGCAACCTAGGGGTCCTTTTGGAACTTATCTTAGTGTGGGCCCCTTTTCCATTTAGCCAGAACTCCTTTAGGGTTTTTAAAAGCCCACAGGGCTTATACTTGTGTGCCCTCCCGGACATACCTTGAGGAGTCCATTACCGGACTTAACCTAGTTGTGGGGCCCTTTCCCTTTCACCCAATTTTGGGAGGGTTTTTAGCCAAGGAACCCCAGGTCTTTTACTTAATGTGACTCCTTGACACTTTTAGAGATCAGACCTTGTAACATGAAACTTATAGCTCTAGATTGTGAGCTCCTGTACATGGATCTTATAGCTCTAGATTGTGAGCTCCTTGAACCCTGGATCTTATAGCTCTAGATTGTGATCTCCTTGTACCGGGATCTTATAGCTCTAGATCGTGAGCTCCATCTACCTGGATCTTATAGCTCTAGATTGTGAGCTCCTTGAACATGGATCTTATAGCTCTAGATTGTGTCTCCTTGTACATGGATCTTATAGCTCTAGATTGTGATCTCCTTGTACCGGGATCTTATAGCTCTAGATCGTGAGCTCCATCTACCTGGATCTTATAGCTCTAGATCGTGAGCTACTTGTACCTGGATCTTATAGCTCTAGATCGTGAGCTCCATCTACCTGGATCTTATAGCTCTAGATCGTGAGCTCCTTGTACCTGGATCTTATAGCTCTAGATTGTGAGCTCCTTGTACATGGATCTTATAGCTCTAGATCGTGAGCTCCTTGTACCGGGATCTTATAGCTCTAGATTGTGAGCTCCTTGTACATGGATCTTATAGCTCTAGATTGTGATCTCCTTGTACCGGGATCTTATAGCTCTAGATCGTGAGCTCCTTGTACCTGGATCTTATAGCTCTAGATAGTGAGCTCCATCTACCTGGATCTTATAGCTCTAGATCGTGAGCTCCATCTACCTGGATCTTATAGCTCTAGATTGTGATCTCCTTGTACCGGGATCTTATAGCTCTAGATTGTGAGCTCCTAGTACTAATCGATTACTCATCGATAAGCTCTAGATTGTGATCTCCTTGTACATGGATATTATAGCTCTAGATTGTGAGCTCCTTGTACATGGATCTTATAGCTCTAGATTGTGATCTCCATGTACCGGATCTTATAGCTCTAGATGCGTGAGCTCTCATGCTACCATGGATCTTTATAGCTCTAGATCGTGAGCTCATTGTACCTGGATCTTATAGCTCTAGATCGTGAGCTCCTTGTACATGGATCTTATAGCTCTAGATCGTGATCTCCTTGTACCGGGATCTTATAGCTCTAGATCGTGAGCTCCATCTACCTGGATCTTATAGCTCTAGATTGTGAGCTCCTTGTACCGGGATCTTATAGCTCTAGATCGTGAGCTCCATGTACCTGGATCTTATAGCTCTAGATTGTGAGCTCCTTGTACCGGGATCTTATAGCTCTAGATTGTGAGCTCCTTGTACATGGCTCTTATAGCTCTAGATTGTGAGCTCCTTGTACCGGGATCTTATAGCTCTAGATTGTGTGTTCATGTACATGGATCTTATAGCTCTAGATCGTGAGCTCCTTGTACCGGGATCTTATAGCTCTAGATTGTGGCTCCTTGTACCTGGATCTTATAGCTCTAGATCGTGAGCTCCATCTACCATGGATCTTATAGCTCTAGATCGTGAGCTCCTTGTACCTGGATCTTATAGCTCTAGATTGTGAGCTCCTTGGACCTGGATCTTATAGCTCTAGATCGTGAGCTCCATCTACCTGGATCTTATAGCTCTAGATTGTGAGCTCCATCTACCTGGATCTTACAGCTCTAGATTGTGAGCTCCTTGTACCGGGATCTTACAGCTCTAGATAGTGAGCTCCTTGTACCTGGATCTTAGAGCTCTAGATCGTGAGCTCCATCTACCTGGATCTTATAGCTCTAGATCGTGAGCTCCTTGTACATGGATCTTATAGCTCTAGATCGTGAGCTCCATCTACCTGGATCTTACAGCTCTTGATCGTGAGCTCATTGTACTGGATTTATAGCCTAGATTGTGAGCTCCTTGTACATGAATCTTATAGCTCTAGATCGTGAGCTCCTTGTACCGAGATCTTATAGCTCTAGATCGTGAGCTCCATCTACCGGGATCTTATAGCTCTAGATTGTGAGCTCCTTGTACATGGATCTTATAGCTCTAGATCGTGAGCTCCTTGTACCGAGATCTTAAAGCTATAGATTGTGAGCTCCTTGTACATGGATCTTATAGCTCTAGATTGTGATCTCCTTGTACATGGCTCTTATAGCTCTAGATTGTGAGCTCCTTGTACATGGCTCTTATAGCTCTAGATTGTGAGCTCCTTGTACATGGATCTTATAGCTCTAGATTGTGAGATCCTTGTACATGGATCTTATAGCTCTAGATTGTGAGCTCCTTGTACCTGGATCTTACAGCTCTAGATTGTGAGCTCCTTGTACATGGATCTTATAGCTCTAGATCGTGAGCTCCATCTACCGGGATCTTATAGCTCTAGATTGTGAGCTCCTTGTACATGGATCTTAAAGCTCTAGATCGTGAGCTCCTTGTACCTGGATCTTATAGCTCTAGATCGTGAGCTCCATCTACCTGGATCTTATAGCTCTAGATCGTGAGCTCAATCTACCTGGATCTTACATCTAGACGTGACCTTGTACCTGATCTATAGCTCTAGATTGTGGCTCCTTGTACTGAATCTTATGCTCTAGATTGTGGCTCCTTGTACTGGATCTTATAGCTCTAGATCGTGAGCTCCATCTACCTGGATCTTTATAGCTTAGATTGTGAGCTCCTTGTACATGAATCTTATAGCTCTAGATCGTAGCTCTTGTTTTGGATCTATGCTCTAGACTGTGAGCTCCATTACCTGGATCTTATTGCTTTTAGACTGTAGCACCTTGCATGGAATTTATAGTCTCTAGATCGTGAGCCCTTGTACCGAGGCCAGTATTAAGCTCTAGACTTGTGACCACCTTGCACTAGGTTCTTATACTCTAGATTGTCGAGCTCTTGTACCTGGTCTATTATACTCTAGATTGTAGCACCTTGTACCTAGGCTCTGTATATAGCTCTAGATTGTGAGCTCCTTGTACCGGGATCTGATAGCTCTAGATGTGAGTTCTGTACATGGACTTATGCATCTGATCGTGAGCTCTTGTACGGGACTTATAGCTCTAGATCTGTGGTCACTTGTTCACTGGTCTAATATGATCTCTAGATGTGAGCTCCTTTTCACCGGGTATCTTATACTCTTGATGTGAGCTCTTTGTACCTGGTCTGTATTAAGCTCTAGATCGTGACTCCTTGTACCTAGGCTTATTATAGCTCTAGATGTGAGCTCCTTTGTAACTGGCATCTTATAGCTCTAGATCGTGAGCTCCATCTACCTGAATTATTGTATTATATCTCCAGACTGTACTCACCTTGCACCTAGGCTCTGTATTATATCTCCAGACTGTACGCACCTTGCACCTAGGCTCTGTATTATATCTCCAGACTGTACACACCTTGCACCTAGGCTCTGTATTATATCTCTAGACTGTACGCACCTTGCACCTAGGCTCTGTATTATATCTCTAGACTGTACACACCTTGCACCTAGGCTCTGTATTATATCTCTAGACTGTACACACCTTGTACCTAAGCTCTGTATTATATCTCTAGACTGTACACACCTTGCGCCTAAGCTCTGTATTATATCTCTAGACTGTACACACCTTGCACCTAAGCTCTGTATTATATCTCTAGACTGTACGTACCTTGCACTTAAGCTCTGTATTATATCTCTAGACTGTACGTACCTTGCACCTAAGCTCTGTATTATATCTCTAGACTGTACACACCTTGCACCTAAGCTCTGTATTATATCTCTAGACTGTACGCACCTTGCACCTAAGCTCTGTATTATATCTCTACACTGTACACACCTTGCACCTAAGCTCTGTATTATATCTCTAGACTGTACGCAACTTGCACCAAGGCTCAGAAGGATATCTCTAGACTGTACGCACCTTGCACCTAGGCTCTGTATTATATCTCTAGACTGTACACACCTTGCACCTAGGCTCTGTATTATATCTCCAGACTGTACGCACCTTGCACCTAAGCTCTGTATTATATCTCTAGACTGTACGCACCTTGCACCTAAGCTCTGTATTATATCTCTAGACTGTACTTGCCTCTGTATCACATTTTAGGGGTGCCTCTGACTCCATTGATACTATTAGACTTTGGGGTCACTCTATGCTCTTCCTCTGATCTTGGCCAGGGGTATGGCTGTATGAAGGTATCATTTGGAGGGTCAGTACTGGGGGGATTGTATTACAAGCTTGGTTGCTCTTCTTACCTATGGATCAGGCCCCGGGACTCTTCATTGACTTTAGGTCAGTGTTTCAGAAGCCCGGGCATCCAAGAGGAAATGGCCGTGCTGAGCGCAGCAGTCGGACGGAGGAAGAGCATCTTACAAGCCTGATAGATTCCTGTCTGCCAAATGAATTTCCCTGTGATTCCCAGCGGGCCGGACATGATGTATATCTGCGCTGGCACGCTCAGCTGCCTCCTGTATGAGGGCTGCCGGCCGGGGGGGAGCTCGCTGTAGGTGTGAACCCCTGCTCATTTCCAGCAGGTAACTCTCTGAGGAGCAGGGCAGCATCTCCTGGGAGTACGGGCGGCCAGATGTAATGGGCCTTTCAGTCAGCACATATTTTCCGTCACCTTCCAGGTCTGCGCCAGCCTCTCATCCGTGTCATTTTCTCATCTCTCTTATTTACAGGCATCCTGAAGAGGATCAGAAAATCAATGTGCTACACGGACCTCTCCTGGTTTCTGGTTCTAGACCACAGACAGTCACGCAACCCCCACACCACCGAGGTTTATCACACGCTCGCCTGCCAGCGGGTGCCCGGGCACTATCACGCCAGCTCTCCACACCGGTCGCAGGTGTAACCATGTAGCATACAGCAAGTTACCTACAGTCCTCTCCTCCCGATAATCCCTTTCTTGTATACATGGGTGAGACATGCCCAGCAGATGGGTGAGAGGGATAATATAACCTGTCTACACCAGTATATCAGGTTATAATTATATAACTTGAGCAGAAGATATCGCAGACATGTTACCTCTTCTGTGAAAGAGGGATGCAGTGTCCCTGTGGTGGTTAATGCGGGCATTAATGCAGTCGCTGTGGTGGTTAATGCGGGCAGTGTGCAGTGCTCTGATACCTCATATCTCCTGGGTGTAGGATCAAACATATTACACCCTCTAATCAGCAGAGCTCCCCACTTACTCTTATTCTCTCCTCTCTAATACACTTCCCACCTTTCTTCCCACCAAAACATTTCCAACCCCTGCCATGTGTGGTCCCACAGAGCCCTCACTCTGATGCCATCCTATTACCTCCACATTAACCGTCATGGCTGGTTGTGTGGTGAGCGACCAGCCAGTGAATGAATGGGCCAGCTGGAGGAGAACTGGGACTAACACAGACATATAATGATGGCATGAGAGCAGAAGGAAAAGGTAACGAGGGGGAAGACAACAATCACAGGCGTCCACTGCTGGGACACGACACATTCAGGTCATAGCTAGATCATCCTCCTTCTACAAGTCAGGACGGAGGACGAGTTGTCCAAATTGTGGGGCAATTACTGGGTTAAATACTGTACAGGATGAAAGCAGTTGGCCACTGTCCAATGAGTCGTCGGTGGCAGTGTAAGCATCAGGATGATACTTGTGGGGGTGGGTAGACCACATTGTGGGGTAAATAGTCCCTGCTGTTGGGTGAGTAGTCCATGTTGTGGGGTACATAGTCAATGTTGTGGGGTGAGTAGTCCATGTTGTGGGGTGAGTAGACCCTGTTGTGGGGTACATAGTCCCTGCTGTTGGGTGAGTAGTCCATGTTGTGGGGTGAGTAGACCCTGTTGTGGGGTACATAGTCCCTGCTGTTGGGTGAGTAGTCCATGTGATGGGGTCGATAGTCACTGTTGTGTGGTGAGTAGACCCTGTTGTGGGGTACAAAGTCAATGTTGTGGGGTGAGTAGACCCTGTTGTAGGGTATATAGTCTCTGCTGTTGGGAGAGCAGTCCACGTTGTGGGGTGAGTAGTCCACGTTGTTGGGTGAGTAGACCCTGTTGTAGAGTACATAGTCCCTGCTGTTGGGTGAGTAGTCCATGTTGTGGGGTACATAGTCCATGTTGTGGGGTGAGTAGACCCTGTCATAGGGTATATAGTCCCTGCTGTTGGGTGAGTAGACCCTGTTGTGGGGTGAGTAGACCCTGTTGTGGGGTACATAGTCCATGTTGTGGGGTGAGTAGACCCTGTTGTAGGGTAAATAGTCCCTGCTTTTGGGTGAGTAGACCCTATTGTGGACTACATAGTCCATGTTGTAGGGTGAGTAGACCCTGTTGTGGGGTACATAGTCCATGTTGTGGGGTGAGAAGACCCTGTTGTGGGGTACATAGTCCATGTTGTGGGGTGAGAAGACCCTGTTGTGGGGTACATAGTCCATGTTGTGGGGTGAGTAGACCCTGTTGTGGGGTACATAGTCCCTGCTGTTGGGTGAGCAGTCCATGTTGTGGGGTGAGTAGTCCACATTGTTGGGTGAGTAGTCCACGTTGTGGGGTGAGTAGACCCTGTTGTAGAGTAAATAGTTGCAAATGTATTGTTCCAGCTATTATATAACATCTGTATTGGACGCTATTATCCTGAGCGGGATGTCCAGCCCGCAATGTGCCAGTATAACCAAAAGTCAGGATAAACACAAATGTGGATTATGCAAAGATTTTTACTGTATGAGATCTTCATGTATTTGAAACATCGACAAAATTTTTCTGTAGCCACATTGCAAGGGCTATGAATACAACAAAGAGCCCAATACCGTATAACAGAGATAACGCCAACCCTAATAACAATCCCTTGGAACGAAACACTTCTGATTTCCTTCGGGCGGGTAATGTGGCAAACTCACGGTATGCTGCTCAGTATGGAAAATGCTTCTCAGCAGAGCCGCTAGTCCTCCTTCTGGATCCTCCGATCTCTTCAGGAACTACATTCGCACTCTCAGCTAACAGGAATGGTAGAGTAAATAGTCCCTGCTGTTGGGTGAGCAGTCCACGTTGTGGGGTGGGTAGTCCACGTTGTTGGGTGAGTAGTCCACGTTGTGGGGTGAGTAGACCCGGTTGAAGAGTACAAAGTCAATGCTGTTGGGTGAGTAGTCCACAAGGTGTGGTGAGCAGTCCCTGCTGTTGGGTGAGTAGTCCCCGTTGTTGGGTGAGTAGTCCACGTTGGTGTGTGAGTAGTCCACGTTGTTGGGTGAGTAGACACTGTTGTAGAGTACTTAGTCCATTCTGTTGTGTGAGTAGTCCACGTTGTGGGGTGAGTAGTCCACGTTGTTGGGTGAGTAGTCCACGTTGTGGGATGGGTGGCAGGCAGTTTCTCCAGTACGTGCAGTGGAGGGGTTGCGCAGAGCTGACACGGTGTCTCTTCCCCGCGATGAGGAGAGTTTGTGGCCGGGTGTGAGTGACGTGTTTATAAGACCTGGTGATATACAGCTGTAATACCCCCGCCCCCGCCACCTCCACAGCGGATTCTGAGCGATGCATTATTTCAGCCGCCCCATCCTGCTGTCCGTGGTGCAGGGCTATCTACCCTCTGCCATCTTTCAGTCTGTGAGCTGCTCCCGTCTCTCTGCCGTGTAAACACCACGCGCCTAGCCTCAATCCTATGTGCCCGGTCTATGTATCCAGGCGCGTCCTCTGCCTATACTGGCCCTATAATGGGCAGCCACTGGGTGGCACTGGCTCCCATCCTCCCCTGCGGAGCCTCATCCTGTGTTTGGAACTCATGGACACCTTTTAAAGTCTGTGGAAAAAAAAAAAAAAATGGGGACGGCTCATGCGGGCACCCAGCATGGTGACTGTGGTGCTGCACAGTGTGATCCCCTGCGGGCAGTGCCACCTCTGTGGGGCCGGCACTCCCCCGCTGCCTCACATGCACTTCTGTGAAGCCTGATGCCCGCGCTCGTCACTGACTTTCTCACCCTCTTTCTCCGGTTACAAATCGTTTCCAGCAAGTGCCACTTCCTCTAATTGTGTTGTCGTAATTACAGGCCGGGCCCTTCCCGAAGACAGGAGCTGCGGCTCACGTTACCGATCAATGCTGAAAACAACCCCCACTTGTTTTTACTTTTAAAACCTTGAATTCCCCCCCCTGGGAGGGAGGAGCGCCTCTGCTCATCCTCCGAAGGTCACACTCATGTATGAGGTGTCCCACAGTACAATGGCCCTATACTGGCCCCACCCCTGCAGAGCTGGGAGGGAGCGCCCTGCTCATCCTCCAAGGTAAACACTGATGTATAGGTGCCCCCACATACAATGGCCCTATAGGGCCCCACCCCTGAAGGCGGGGAGGAAGGCGCTCTGCCATCCCGAAGGTCACACTGATGTATGAGGTGTCCCACAGTACAATGGCCCATGGGGCCCCCCCCCTGAAGACGGGGGGGAGGAGCGCCCTGCTCCCCCGAAGGCCCACACTCTGTATGAGGTGTCCCACATACAATGGCCCTTACTGGCCCACCCCTGAGACGGAGGGGGGGAGCGCCTCTGCTCATCCTCCGAAGGTCACACTCATGTATGAGGTGTCCCACAGTACAATGGCCCTATACTGGCCCCACCCCTGCAGAGCTGGGAGGGAGGAGCGCCTCTGCTCATCCCCCCGAATCACACTCCATAATGGGGGTGCCCCACGTACAATGGCCCTATACTGGCCCCACCCCTGCAGAGCTGGGAGGAGGCCCTCTGCCATCTCCGAAGGTCACACATTATGAGGTTCCCCCAGTACAATGGCCCATACGGGGCCCACCCCTGCAGAGCTGGGAGGGAGGAGGCCTCTCCCTCATCCTCCAAGGGGTCCACTCTTAGAGTTCCCACATAAATGGGAATAGCCCCACATGCTAGACATTGAGCTCCCCCGGGGATAGGGGAGTGATACATTGTTTTATAAAAATTAGTTTGTGACTCCGGGTCAGGATGGGGGAGTGATACTTTGTGGGGATAATTAGATTGTGAGCTCCGGGGTCGGGGATGGGGGGAGTGATACATTTGTGTGATGGGGAGATTAATTGGACTCCTGGGTCGGATGAGGGGAGTGTACTTTGTGTTGATAGGGTTTAGTTTGTAAATCCGGGGGTCAAAGGGGATGATACATTTTTTTGGATAAATTAATTGTACTCCGGGGGTCGGGGAGATGGGAGGATCCATTTGTTGTTTGGGAGATAAGATGTAGCTCCGGGGGTCATGCATATGGGGGGTGATACTTTGGGTTGTATGGGTAGATTAATTGTGAGCCCGGGGTCAGGATATGGGGGGATACATTTATACAGGAGTTTGATTGAGCTCCTGGGGTCAGGGATAGGGGAGTATACATTTGGTGATGTTTAATTGTGAGCCCCCGGGGTCAGGATGATGGGGGATACTTTTATAAAGGGAGATTAGATTGTAGCCCCGGGGTCGGAATATGGGGTGATACATTGTATATAGGAGAATAATTGTGACCCCCAGGGTCAGGAGATGGGAGTGATACATTGTTTGATAGAATTGGTTTGGACCCCCGGGGGGTCGGGATGAGGGGAGTGATACTTTGATTGGGGAATTAATTTGTAGCCCCCCCGGGTCGGGGATATGGAGTGATACATTCGTGATAGAGTTTAATTTGTAGCTGGGGGGTCAGGATTGGGGGAGTGATACATGTGGTGAAAAGGATTAATTGTGACCCCCCGGTCAGGGATAAAAGGGTGATACATTGTATAAGGGAGATTAATTGTAGCCCCCGGGCGTCGGGGATAGGGGAGTGATACTTGCTGATGGGAGTTTAATTGTGGCCCCCTAATATGGGGGGATGGTGTCTGACAGGAAATTTCACAATGTTTAAACTCTTCTCACTCCCATTTCCCCCCTCATTTGCCTTTTTTCCTGGTCGGGCCCCATGTTTGGGGCACATTGTGTAACACCGGCGGCCCCTCCTTTTTCAGCATCTTATGGCTCTAATTAAGTCACTGTGGGTTTTATTAGTGTTTGTGATGTTGATGCCCGCCGTGGGACCCCTGTGCCAAAACCTGCCGCAGGCCTGGGGCAGGATGGCCCCAACCGCCAATTCATTACTCTGCCATCCTTTTTTTAAATCACAAAAATCTGCCATGATGCTTTTTGGGAGAGGGTGGATTTAGGCTTCCCCCCCGCGCTGCCGTACTCTGCGTCTGCATAATTTCTAGGTTGTACCTATAAAAAGTAGCTCGTCCTGAGAGCGAGCCGCACCGCGCTCCACGCAACTTATTGCATTAAAATCCAGGTCAGGAAGTCTCCTGTGCCCCCGAATCCAAACACAACAAAAACCATTTTTTCAGGGCCTGCTCGCAGACCCCCCCCCCAGAGCCCCAAAGGGCAACAGTGGTAACGGGCAAATTTTTTGGGGTGCATTTCGCGTCATATTTGCGCTCTAATACGAGAGAGATGAGCGCCGAAATTATGGTAATCCACAATTTGAGAACTATGGATTAAGCCTCTTCTCCCCGCGCGACAATACAACATTTTTAGAGAAGTGGGTTCCCTAATTTTTGGTCAAAACCTCGCTCGCTCGATTAAGCGCAAATAGAACAAAACGCCGAAAATTTACAGTGTGAAATAGCCAAAATTGCCAATACCACCGCGAGTAATACATCTATGGGCCGGGAGGACGGGAGTACGCGCCAACAGCGTGACTCCCAAACACCCAGCAATTGGGAGGGCCGTACTGTACGCCCCGCAATTAGACGTTGTGAACACCGCCTTACTGATCCCCTCACAGGCGGAGCCCTCTCCCTCCTTACTGATCCCCTCACAGGCGGAGCCCTCTCCCTCCTTACTGATCCCCTCACAGGCGGAGCCCTCTCCCTCCTTACTGATCTCCTCACAGGCGGAGCCCTCTCCCTCCTTACTGATCCCCTCACAGGCGGAGCCCTCTCCCTCCTTACTGATCTCCTCACAGGCGGAGCCCTCTCCCTCCTTACTGATCCCCTCACAGGCGGAGCCCTCTCCCTCCTTACTGATCCCCTCACAGGCGGAGCCCTCTCCCTCCTTACTGATCCCCTCACAGGCGGAGCCCCCACCCTCCTTACTGATCCCCTCACAGGCGGAGCCCTCTCCCTCCTTACTGATCTCCTCACAGGCGGAGCCCTCTCCCTCCTTTCTGTTCCCCTCACAGGTGGAGCCCTCTCCCTCCTTACTGATCCCCTCACAGGCGGAGCCCTCTCCCCCTTACTTACCCCTCACACGGGGCCCTCTCCCCCCCTTTCGACCCTTCACAGGCGGAGCCCTCTCCCTCCTTACTGATCCCCCCAAGGGGGACCCTCTCCCCCTTTCGATCCCCTCACAGGGGGGAGCCCTCCCCCCTTTCTGATCCCCCCCAGCGGAGCCCACTCCCTCCTTACTGATCCCCTCACAGGCGGAGCCCCCATCCTCCTTACTGATCCCCTCACACGACCCTCTCCCTCCCTTTCTGATCCCCCCACAGGCGGCCCCTTCCCTCCTATGATCCCCTAAAAAGGCGGAGCCCCCACCCTCCTTACTGATCCCCTCACAGGCGGAGCCCTCTCCCTCCTTACTGATCCCCTCACAGGCGGAGCCCTCTCCCTCCTTACTGATCCCCTCACAGGCGGAGCCCTCTCCCTCCTTACTGATCCCCTGACAGGCGGCCCCTCCCCCTTTTGACCCCTCACAGGCGGAGCCCTCTCCCTCCTTACTGTCCCCCCAAGGCGGAGCCCCCCCCTCCTTACTGACCCCCCACAGGGGGGCCCCCCCCCTTACTATCCCCCCACAGGGGAGCCCTCACCCTCCTTCTGATCCCCTCACAGGGGGAGCCCTCTCCCCCACGATCCCTAAGGGGGAGCCCCCCCTCCTTACTATCCCTCACGGGGAGCCTCCCCTCCTTAAGATCCCCTACAGGGGGACCTCTCCCTCTTTTTAAACCCCTCCCCCAGGCGGGGCCCCCTCCCCCCTTATACCCCCACAGGCACCCTCCCCTCCTACGATCCCTCAAGGCGGAGCCCCCCCCCCCCCTTTTTGTCCCCTCACAGGCGGAGCCCTCCCTCCTTACTGATCCCCTCACAGGCGGAGCCCCCCCCCTTACTACCCCACAGGGACCCTCTCCCTCCCTTTTGATCCCTCACAGCAGCCCTCTCCCCCCTTTCTGACCCCTCAAAGGCGGAGCCCTCCCCTCCTTACGACCCCACCAGGCGGGCCCTCCCCCTTTTCCCCCCCAAACCCCCCCTTTACTGACCCTCACAGGCGGAGCCCTTCCCCCTTTCTGGATCCCCTCACAGCGGACCCTCCCCTCCTTATGATCCCTACAGGCGGGGCCCCCTCCCTCCTTTTGATCCCCTCACAGGGGGAGCCCTCTCCCCCTTAGACCCTCACAGGCGGAGCCCTCCCCTCCTATTCCCCCCAAGGGGGAGCCCCCTCCCTCCTTTTCTGTCCCCTCACAGGGGAGCCCTCCCCTCCTTTCTGACCCCACAGGGGAGCCCCCCTTTCCCCCCTTCTGATCCCCCAAAGGGAGCCCTCCCTCCTTTTGATCCCCTCACGGCGGGGGCCCCCTCCCTCCTTTCTGATCTCCCCACAGCCCTTCCCCCCTTTTGATCCCCTCAAAGCCCCCCCCTCCTTTCTGATCCCCTCACAGGCGGAGCCCTCTCCCTCCTTACTGATCCCCCCCCCCTCCCCCACTTCCCCTCACAGGCGGAGCCCTCTCCCTCCTTACTGATCCCCTCACAGACGGAGCCCTCTCCCTCCTTACTGATCCCCTCACAGGCGGAGCCCTCTCCCTCCTTTCTGATCCCCTCACAGGCGGAGCCCTTCCCCCTTTCTGACCCCTCACAGGGGGGGCCTCTTCCTCCCACTGATCCCCCACACGGAGCCCCTCCCCCTTTCTGACCCTCACAGGCGGAGCCCTCTCCCTCCTTACTGATCCCCTCACAGGCGGAGCCCTCTTCCTCCTTACTGATCCCCTCACAGGCGGAGCCCCCCCCTCCCTTCTGATCCCCCACAGCGGGGCCCTCTCCCTCCTTAAGATCCCCTCCGGGGAGCCCTCTCCCTCCTTACTGATCCCCTCACAGCGGGGCCCCCCTCCCTTTCTGATCCCTCACGGCGGGCCCCCCTCCTTTCTGACCCCTCAAGGGGGCCCTCCCCTCCTTACTGATCCCCTCACAGGCGGAGCCCTCACCCTCCTTACTGATTCCCACACGGGGGAGCCCCCCCCCTTACTGATCCCATCCAGCGGAGCCCCTCCCCCCCTTTCTGATCCCCCCCCAAGGGACCCTCCCCTCCTTATGATCCCCTCAAGGGGGCCCCCCTCCCCCCTTTCTGATCCCCCCAAGGCGGGGCCCCTTCCCCTCCTTATGACCCCCCACAGGGGACCCCCCCCCTTTCCTTTGATCCCCTACAGGGGACCCCCCTCCTTTCTGTTCCCCTAAGGGGAGTCCCCCTTTGGTTTTGCGGGGCCCTCTTTTCCTACTGATCCCTTTTACAGCGGAGTCTCCTCCTTACGTCTTCCCAAGGGAGCCCTCCCCTTTATGCCCCTCACAGGGGACCCCACCCCCTTCTGATCCCCCCCGGGGGAAAACCCTTCCCCCTTACTACCCCCCAAAGGGCCGAGCCCTCTCCCTCCACGTCCCCTCACAGGGGGAGGGCCCCCCTCCCTCCCGATCCCTAACGGAGTCTCCCCCAAATGAATCCCCCAAGGGAGCCCTCCTCCCCCTTTTGTCCCTAAGGGGAATCCTCCTATTTTTTCCTCCCCAGGGGCTGGGGCCTCCCCCTCCTTATATTTCCCCCCAAGGGAGCCCTCCCCCCCTTACTGACCCTAAGGGCCGGCCCTACCCCCTTAATGATTCCCCTCAAACCCCAGCCCCCCCTCCCTTCTGACCCCTAAGGCGGGCCCTTCCCCCCCTTCTGACCCTCACCAAACCCCCCCCCCTTCTGAACCCCTCACAGGCAGACCACCATGTACCATGAGCTTTGGGTTAAAGTGTAAGCTCTGACAGGAGTTGTGCACATAATCTCTGGTAACATTAGGAATGGCAAAGGACTATTTGTGTGGAATTCACCTGAATTAGGGCAGGAGATGAGGGAACGAGATCCGTGAGGCCTCTGTAAATGTCAACAGCGAGATGAATCCAGGACGGTTGTGTGTTTGGCGAACAGATCTTGTATAAACTGACTGACGTCTAAATGTCACAGTGAACAGTAATAGTGATGTATTATTCCGTACCTCGCTGTGTTATCAGCGCTTGCCCGACGCTCACCTAGAGGATCAACCTATTCATCAAGGAACCGGGCACAAGTCTACATGTATCTTCCACCTGTGGCTCTCTGGATCTTGCAAAACTACAACTCCCACTATGCACTAACAGCCAAGAGGGTGCAAGTAGCGCTCATGCAGAATGCAGGACATCCCCCATCATACAGTGCAGGCCCCCAGGCTCGGTGCACGCGCCTCGTTCCTGTAGAAGTCATGTTTCAATAAATAATCTGGAGATCTCCTGGCAGGAAATGAGATTTCTTATTACATAGTTAGGTTAGGGCTTCTCGCTTCCCCCAGGACAGAGGTGGGAGCCGGGTGGATGGAGCTAATAATGAGATCATAGGCTCCTGCATTTGTTTGCAGAGTCTGGCAGCTCATGTGACGGAGGACTGGTTAGCGCTCCACGCTGGCACATACATTATTATACCTGATGTGTTTGTATAGCAGCCCCGGGTCTCTGCACAGTGCAGCTCCATGTGACATGGGCCAGTGTGCGAACTCTGAACCTCCAACTCTGTAATGATTGAGACATCAACAAGCGTCACCCAGTAAAGCCGACTTGTGCTGGGGATGGTTCCTCTTCTGTAGGAATGACTGCTGGTGCTATATATACCTCATGTCTGAGCCCTGTCACCTATATATACAGCCAGGCCCCCAGGAGCAGAACGTGTCCTAGATGTTCCGCTGCTGGGCATGGATCGGCAGGAGACACGGTGGAGAAGCTGAGCTTCATGGACATGCATGCTACAGATACTAAATGGGTGCTGCACCACCTCTGGGGTGATGGCTCCTGCTCAGAATGAACAGACAAATATGTGCAAACAGAGCTATTCCCAGGTGGAGGGCTCTGGACGCACTCTCTGAGCAGCCGTGGGGGGCAGACTTCACACTCTTCATCCACCTGGAAGTCACGTTCAATGATTAGCGGGAAGCAGCACTGAATTTGAAGATGGAACCACACTCCAGTATAGACAATAGTCCCCGTGTACTCTGACATTAGGTGATTGACCAAAAGGGATTGCCCAAAATTCGAAACCTTTGTACTTTGCACTTCTGGGTATCTCAGCGACCAAGTGCTTCCTCAAATTAGACCCTTGGGGCCCCATGGATGAAGCATTTCCCCTTGTAATCTCAGACTGATCCCGAGCTTGTGCTTCTCAGGAGTCCAGCACCCCCAGCACTGGGCCCAGGATGAAAGCGGGTCCTCGTGGCTTCTCTTCTGCGGACCTGAGACACATCCCCTCCCGTCACCTCACTTCAAACAAATCACGTTGTGAGCATTAGACGGAAAATGCATCTTTTAAATAGACGTCAGATCAAAGCGCGCGGCTCTCGGCAGCCGGAGGAGGCTGCAGGAAACAAACATTTTAACACCACTTTGCTGCTCGCCTTTCATCATTGGGAAACCTCTGTAATAAGGACACAGCAGTCATTCTGCACACACCACCACGCAGAATGCTGCACTGGCAACCGAGTGCCCGGGGTCACCGGTGGCACGTGGGTGGTTATTCATAAACACCATTAGTGTGATTACTGCTATGAACATGGAGGCATCGCTCAGCTCCGGATGACACCTGCTGCATTATCTCATCACATAATCATCCCCAGGAGACTCTACTTCTACACATCCCCCATAGTTCTATGGTGGACCGACCCATCATCCAAGGTCCTGAACATTTCCCTCATTCCTACTATGTAAAGTATGTGCAGATATATACTGTAATATACTGTCATGCTGTATATACTGTATTACTCTGCGTCATGTAGAACATTACCAGGTTATGCTGTGCCCTACCCTATCGATATGTACATCACCATGTAAAGATTAGCACTGTGGTATCATCTACTGACACAAGCTGTCACTGTTGGATGTATATACAGAGCTGCAGTCAGGAAGTAAGCAGATGTGGCAGAGCCCACTGTTCTGAGGCAGTCCTCTAAGCAGGGGCCTAAAACTGGGAGGAACTAGTGCAGTGAGCTGAGGATATGGAAGACAACAGCTGGAGGACAATGGGCCGCAGTGTGACTATCACCATAGAAAGTCTGCTGGTGAAGATATCGCATGCTGCATTGATGGGCTGCGCTTCAACCTTTGGGTTTCTGACAAGAAAAAGAAAAAATTGGAAAAGCTGGAGGTCTGGGATGGTCTATGGGGGATGTTATGATGAGCTGTAAGCCAGAGAGAACCTGTCCACATAGAGAGGCATTAGTTGGCTGAAGGCCTGAGTGGTTGTCCACTGAGGGAAAGGCAAAGGGCTGGCGGCAGTGACGTGGGACAGGGTGCTCGAAAGTATCTGAACACAGGGTCGCCTGTTATGGGGAGCAGCACTTTATAGGGAAGCTATCTAATGACCACTTATCAGAGAGGGCTAAGAGGAACTGGCCATGGTGGAGGGTGGTTTGCATTGCTCCGTGTAGAAGTTTCCTGATATGAGTGGACAGGCCGCTTGGAAGGGGCTAGCTCTGGTAGAGTCCACCGTTACAGTACAATATAAAGGTATATGCTGGAGGGGCTGTGAAAAAATCTAATTTTGTGGGGACTTGAGAGAAGCCGTAGGGGGCTGCTAGTCACCTGGGGCCATCTAAGTCATGTAGTTTGATTCTGGGCATGGTACTGTGGAGCTGGGACCCTTGAGAGCAGGGAACAGTTGTGTAAATAGGCCCCTTTAAAGCAAAGCATGGTGTTGAACGTACGATGTGGAATGACAGGACTAGGTATGCGCGCTTTGGTAAAGTTGTCTGCACAGATTTGTGCCGTTCTTCACACAGCAGCTGACTCTTCGACCAACCTGAGCGGACAACCCTTCACTTGCACAAACGTCAATCTGTCACCAGACGGTATAGCTGTCTACTTGCCTGACCTATAACTTGCGCAAAAAGTGGACACAAAATTCTACAACTGTGCGACCAGCAGACCTCGCAGTTGCTCGGCTTCTGCAGGATGTATGTGTGGCATGCGTGGACTCGGCGAGCGAAGCCCCTAAGTGCCGGGGTGCGCTACATTGGATAATTATGCCTGCACAGAAGTCTTTTCCCGTGTGGACTCCGCAGCTTGTTTTAGGAAATGTATTAAGTGTCAGGCAGGTTAAAATGGATGCCTCCTTGGAGCCCGGCGCAGACTGCGAGGTTGCCATAGCAACACAGTCACCAGGGATTAAAAAAAATCATTCATTCTTAGACGCAAAAACCCCCCAGAAAATGACTCGGGGGACAAATTCCCAGTGATGTGGGTTAATATGGGGGAAGCGCAGCTTAGCAGAGATGGCTCCCTCCATGTAAATGGCAATGCAAACGAGCCACTGAGAATTAGCGCGGCGGCGTCACGTGATGCGCGCCACTACTAATGGTTACAACCCCAGCTGAGAGGTTGGAGATCACACAAGACCTGAAAGGGTTACCACTTCTCCATTACTCTTTATGGGATTCTTCTTTCTTTTTTTTACTACGCTGTTCTGCAAAATGACTTTATATCTGCCCCGGAGCGCCATGTGCCGAATGTGCAATCTCTACTTAATATGCCACCTTGCCAGCGACTACAGTCCTAGCATCAGAAACACACACAAGGCGCACAGGACGCCGGGCACCGCCTGCAAGTGCCTCTTGGCAGTGACTTTTAACTATTAAGATACCTGATATCCATTTCCAGCATCAAGTGATCAAGAGGGGTGGAGGTGGGGGCTGAGGGGATCACATCTTCAGTGTATCCTGACACGCACAGTCCCATCCACCCAAAACATCGCTCACAGGGGTCACAGGCCCCGAACTACCGGCTGCTCTACCAGAATATGAGCCGGGGAACCTAGAAGAAGCTGCAGCCACAAGTATTGCTACCTCTACATGTAGCTGCTGGGAGAGATGGACGCAGGAGGCAGAGGGCATATAATGACAAGCAGAGGCCTCCATCATGAGCGCTCTGCCAGAGCCCAATCACACCAGCCTGCTGCACCCGCCACCCTCACTGCCTTCATTACAGCTTCTTCTACATTTCTTTTCATCATAGCACATTGATAAAAAAAAAGGAAACTTATTCTGACCCTCTATCGTGAGCCCCTACCCATAATGACTCTATGGCCTGGGAGCCGTCCTATTCACCTCTATCAGGGTGCAGAGAGGTGGCGGAGAACTACTGTGCAGGACTGGGAGCCGTCCTATTCACCTCTATCATTGTGCAGAGAGGTGGCGGAGAACTACTGTGCAGGACTGGGAGCCGTCCTATTCACCTCTATCAGGGTGCAGAGAGGTGGCGGAGAACTACTGTGCAGGACGGGGAGCCGTCCTATTCACCTCTATCATTGTGCAGAGAGGTGGCCGAGAGCTACTGTGCATGCCTGGGAGCCGTCCTATTCACCTCTATCAGGGTGCAGAGAGGTGGCGGAGAGCTACTGTGCATGACTGGGAGCCGTGCTATTCACCTCTATCAGGGTGCAGAGAGGTGGCAGAGAGCTACTGTGCATGTCTGGGAGCCATGCTATTCACCTCTATCAGGCTGCAGAGAGGTGGCGGAGAGCTACTGTGCAGGAGTGGGAGCCGTCCTATTCACCTCTATCAGTGTGCAGAGAGGTGGCGAGAGCTACTGTGCATGACTGGGAGCCGTCCTATTCACCTCTATCAGGGTGCAGAGTGGTGGCCGAGAGCTTCTGTGCATGTCTGGGAGCCATCCTATTCACCTTTATCAGGGTGCAGAGAGGTGGCAGAGAGCTACTGTGCATGATTGGGAGCCGTCCTATCACCTCTATCAGGGTGCAGAGAGGTGCAGAGGCTACTGGCATGTCATGAGCCGGCTATTTCACCTCTATCAGAGTGCAGAGAGGTGGCAGAGAGCTACTGTGCATGTCTGGGAGCCGTGCTATTCACCTCTATCAGGGTGCAGAGAGGTGGCGGAGAGCTACTGTGCATGGCTGGGAGTCATCCTAGTCACCGTTATCAGGGTGCAGAGAGGTGTATGGCTGGAAGTCAACCTAGTCCCCTCTATCAGAATGCAGAGAAGTGGCGGAGAGCTACTGTGCATGTCTGGGAGCCATCCTATTCACCTTTATCAGGGTGCAGAGAGGTGGCGGAGAGCTACTGTGAATGACTGGGAACCATCCTATTCAACTCTATCAGGCTGAATAGAGGTGGAGGAGAGCTACTGTGCATGACTGGGAGCTGTCCTATTTACCTCTAACAGAGTGCAGAGAGGTGGCGGAGAGCTACTGTGAATGTCTGGGAGCCGTGCTATTCACCTCTATCAGGGTACAGAGAAGTGGCAGAGAGCAACTGTGCATGACTGGGAGCCATCCTATTCACCTCTATCAGGGTGCAGAGAGGTGGCGGAGAGCTACTGTGCATGTCTGGGAGCCGTCCTATTCACCTTTATCAGGGTGCAGAGAGGTGGAGGAGAGCTACGGAGCATGACTGGGAGCCGTCCTATTCAACTCTATCAGGCTGCAGAGAGGTGGCAGAGAGCTACTGTGCATGACTGGGAACCATCCTATTTACCTCTATCAGGGTGCAGAGAGTGGCGAAGCTACGTGCATGACTGGGATCTATTCACCTCTATCAGGGTGCAGAGAGGTGGTGGAGAGCTACTGTGCAATAGCCGTCCTATATAGTCCATCATGGCAGTCTCTCTATATAACACATGTTCCTCCTGTTTCTATCTCTATATAACACCCTACCCTCCTGGTTGTCTCTCTAAATATAACACCCACCCCTCCTGACTGTCTAAATATAACACCCACCCCTCCTGACTGTCTAAATATAACACCCACCCCCTCCTGTCTCTCTCTCTATATATAACACCCACCTCACCTGACTGTCTCTTTCTATATAACACCCACCCCTCCTGGCTGTCTCTCTATATATAACACCCACCCCTCCTGGCTGTCTCTTTCTATATAGCACCTGCCACTCCTGGCTGTCTCACTCTATATAACACCCGCCCCTCCTGGCTGTCTCTTTCTATAGCACCTGCCTCTCCTGGCTGTCTCACTCTATATAACACTTGTCCTTCTTGGCTGTCTCTCTCTATAACTCCCGCCCCTCCTGGTTTCCTCTTGGTATAACACGCAGCACTTCTGTCTGTCTCTCTATAACTCCCGCCCCTCCTGGCTGTCTCTTTCTATATAGCACCTGCCTCTCCTGGCTGTCTCACTCTATATAACACCCGCCCCTCCTGGGTGTCTCGTTCTATATAGCACCTGCCTCTCCTGGCTGTCTCACTCTATTAACACTTTGTCCTTCTTGGCTGTCTCTCTCTATAACTCCCGCCCCTCCTGGTTTCCTCTTGGTATAACACGCAGCACTTCTGTCTGTCTCTCTATAACACCCTCCCCTCCGGGCTGCCTCTCTATATAACACCGTCCCCCCCAGCTGTCACTTGTGCCATCACTAGCACAGTACTTGGCCGGCCCGTGCCCATCACTTTCTCGTTGCAGTAGCTGGGGCTCCAGTACTTAGCATTGATTTGAAAATAATTTGGGGTTGGCTTCCGGGGAGGGGGGGCAGAAAAGTATTTCACACACGGAGCATGACCTCAATGTATCTGTCCAAGGCCTCCTGAAGGTGGGGTGGATGCCAGCCAAGGGAAGGGGCAAGCGAGTCTGCCTTAGCCAGGGTGTATTGATAGGAAATCCAGACTACCGTCCTCTTTCTGCCCCACTATAAATAACTCTCTATGGGCAAAACACAGGGGCAGGAGCTGCCTAAGTAAAAAAAACATCTCTATGTGGCCAATACACAGGACAGGAGCTGCCTTAATGTAAAAGAGACATCTCTATGTGGCCCATACACAGGACAGGAGCTGCCTGAATGTAAAAGAGACATCTCTATGGGGACAATACACAGGACAGGAGCTGCCTCAATGTAAAAGAGACATCTCTATGGGGACAATACACAGGACAGGAGCTGCCTGAATGAAAAGAACATCTCATGACCCTTTCACAGGACAGGGGGCTGCCTAATGTAAAAGAGAATCTCTAGGGCATACACAGGACAGGAGCTGCCTCAATGTAAAAGAGACATCTCTATGTGGCCCATACACAGGACAGGAGCTGCCTTAATGTAAAAGAGACATCTCTATGGGGACAAAAACACAGGCAGAGCGCCTTAATGTAAAAGAGACATCTCCCATGGGGAAAAGGGGGTGGGGGGAAAAGAAAAAATGAGGACAATACACAGGAAGGGTGCCCCAATGTAAAAGAACATCCTATGGGGACAAAACACAGGGAAAGGGGCTGCCTCAAAGTAAAAAAGCACTCTATGGGGAAAAACACAGGACAGGAGCTGCCTTAATGTAAAAGAGACATCTCTATGTGGCCCATACACAGGAAGAGCTGCTAATGTAAAAAAGACATCTCATGGGGCATACACGGACAGGAGCTCCTCAATGTAAAAAGACACTTATGGGCAAAACCAGACGGAGCTGCCTCAAAGTAAAAGAGACATCTCTATTGCCCATACACAGGCAGGGGCTGCCTAATGTAAAAAAGACACTCTAGGGGCAAAACACAGGACAGGGCTGCCCCAATGTAAAAAAAAGACATCCTAGTCCCCTTCACAGGACAGGGGCTCCTAATGTAAAAGAGACACTCCCTTTGGGGGGAAAAACAGGGCAGGGGGCTGCCCCAATTTAAAGAGAACCTATGTGGCCCCCACACAGGACAGGACTCCTCAATGTAAAAGAACATCTCTATGGGACAATACACAGGACAGGGGTGCCTAATGAAAAGAGACATCTCTATGGGGGGCAATACCAGGACAGGACTGCCTAATGTAAAAGAGACATCCTATGGGGGGCAATACAAGGACAGGAGCTGCCCCAATTAAAAGAGAATCTCATTTGGGGCAATACACGAAAAAGGAGCTGCCCCAATGAAAAAGAGACATCTTATGGGGCAATCACAGGCAGGAGCGCCTCAATGTAAAAGGACATCTCTTGGGGCAAAAACACAGGGCAGGACTGCCTAATGTAAAAGAGAAATCTCTATGGGGCTACACAGGGCAGGGGCTGCCTTAATGTAAAAAAGACATCCTATGGGGGTACACAGGACAGGAGCTGCCTCAATGTAAAAGAGACATCTCTATGTGGCCCATACACAGGACAGGAGCTGCCTCAATGTAAAAGGACTCTCTTGGGGAAAATACACAGGACAGGGGGCGCCAAATTTAAAAAAAACATCTCTTTGTGGACAATACACAGGACAGGAGCTGCCTTAATGTAAAAGAGACATCTCTAGGGCAAAACACAGGGCAGGAGCTGCCCCAAAGTAAAGAGACATCTTATGTGGCCCCAAAAAACAGGAGGGCCCAAGTAAAAGAACATCCTATGTGGCCCAAACACAGGACAGGAGTGTAATGTAAAAGAGACAACTCTTGGGGGCAATAACAGGCGGAGCTGCCTAAAGTAAAAGAACATCTCTATGGGGCAAAACACGGGCAGGGCTGCCTCAATCTAAAAGAGACATCTCTATGTGGCCCATAAAGGACAGGAGCGCCTAATGTAAAAGAGACATCCTAGGGGCAAAACACAGGACGGAGCTGCCTGAATGAAAAGGAATCTCTATGTGCCCATAACAGGACAGGACCCTAAGTAAAAGGACATCTCTATGTGGCCCATACACAGACGGGGCTGCCCAATTAAAAGAGACATCTCTATGGGCATACACAGGCAAGGGGTCCTAATGTAAAAGAGACATCTCTATGGGGACAATACACAGGACAGGAGCTGCCTCAATGTAAAAGAGACATCTCTATGGGGACAATACACAGGACAGGAGCTGCCTCAATGTAAAAGAGACATCTCTATGGGGACAATACACAGGGCAAGCTCCCCAATGTAAAAGGAAAATCTTATGGGACAATACACAGGACAGGAGCTGCCCCAAAAGTAAAAGGAAAATCTCTATGGGGGCAATACACAGGACGGAGTGCCTCAATGAAAAGAACATTCTATGGGGACAATACACAGGACAGGAGCTGCCTGAATGTAAAAGAGACATCTCTATGTGGCCCATACACAGGACAGGAGCTGCCTCAATGTAAAAGAGACATCTCTATGTGGCCCATACACAGGACAGGAGCTGCCCCATGTAAAAGAACATTCTTGGGGACAAATAACAGGACAGGAGCTGCCGAAAGTAAAAAAACTCTCTATGGGGGCAATACACGGACAGTAGCTGCCTCAATGTAAAAGAGACATCTCTATGTGGCCCGTACACAGGACAGGAGCTGCCTCAATGTAAAAGAGACATCTCTATGGGGACAATACACAGGACAGGAGCTGCCTCAATGTAAAAGAGACATCTCTATGGGGACAATACACAGGACAGGAGCTGCCTCAATGTAAAAGAGACATCTCTATGTGGCCCATACACAGGACAGGAGCTGCCTGAATGTAAAAGAGACATCTCTATGTGGCCCATACACAGGACAGGAGCTGCCTCAATGTAAAAGAGACATCTCATGGGGGCAAACACAGGGCAGGGGCGCCCAATGTAAAAGAGACATCCTATGTGGCCCCCTAAAACAGGACAGGAGCTGCCTCAATGTAAAAGAGACATCTCTATGGGGACAATAAACAGGACAGGAGCTGCCTGAATGTAAAAGAGACATCTCTATGGGGGAAAATACACAGGACAGGGGTGCCCAATGTAAAAGAGACATCTTATTTGGCCCCTACACAGGACAGGAGCTGCCTCAATGTAAAGGAGACATCTCTATGTGGCCCATACACAGGACAGGAGCTGCCTCAATGTAAAAGAGACATCTCTATGTGGCCCATACACAGGACAGGAGCTGCCTCAAGTAAAGGGGGACACTCTATGGGCCCCCACACAGGACAGGAGCGCCTAATGTAAAAGAGACATCTCTATTGGCCCAACACAGGAAGGGGCTGCCCAAATTAAAAGAGACCTCTAGGGGCTAACAGGACAGGAGTGCCTGAATGAAAAAAGCATCTTATGGGGCAAAACACAGGACAGACTGCCTAAATTAAAAAAGACATCTCTATGGGGGCAAAACACAGGACAGGAGCTGCCCAAAGTAAAAGAGACTCTCTAGGGGGCATCACAGGAAGGGGCTGCCTCAATTAAAGGGGCACTCTATTTGGGGGACAATACACAGGACAGGAGCTGCCTCAATGTAAAAGAGACATCTCTATGTGGCCCATACACAGGACAGGAGCTGCCTCAATGTAAAAGAGACATCTCTATGTGGCCCATACACAGGACAGGAGCTGCCTCAATGTAAAAGAGACATCTCTATGGGGACAATACACAGGACAGGAGCTGCCTGAAAAAAAAAAAAATTAAAAGAGAATTTATGGGAAATAAAAAGGAAAAGAGGTAATGTAAAAGAGACATCTCTATGGGGACAATACACAGGACAGGAGCTGCCTCAATGTAAAAGAGACATCTCTATGGGGACAATACACAGGACAGGAGCTGCCTCAATGTAAAAGAGACATCTCTATGGGGACAATACACAGGACAGGAGCTGCCTGAATGTAAAAGAGACATCTTTTGGGGGGGACAATACACGGCGGAGCTCCCTAAAGAAAAGGGAGCTCTCTAGGGGGGACAATACACAGGACAGGAGCTGCCTCAATGCCACTGAATTTTTTGGGCCACCTCTTATATTCAGTAGGGATTCATCATTCATTTCCTTTGGTGATTTTTAATCTTTTTTATCCTCAGGATAGTCCTTTTTAAAACTTCCCCCCCCGCATGATAGTTCTTCTCCTGCATGGTACGTCTCTTACTCTCTGCATGGATACGCCCCTTTACCCTGCTTGGGATAGTCTCTTCGTCTGCGGGATACTTTGTCTTATTCCCTTGCAGGGATATTTTCTCTTACTCTCTGCATGGATACGTCTCTTACTCTCTGCATGGATACGTCTCTTACTCTCTGCATGGATACGTCTCTTAAATCTCTGCAGGGATACTTTCCCTTTTTCTCTGCAGGGATACCCTTCCCTTTGCGGGATACGTTCTTATTCTCTGCAGGGATACACTTTACTTCCCAGGTAAGTCTCTTACTCTCGAGGGATAGTCCTTATCTCTGAGGATATCTTTTTTTTCCCTAAATCGCCAGGGGTTTCGTCCTTAATCTCTGCATGGTCTCCTTAATCTCGTAGGGATACTCCTTAACCCTTGTAAAAACATCTTTACTCTTGCTGGATACGTCTTTTCTCTCTGCAGGATACCCCTTTAATCTTGAGGGAAACGTCTTTTTCTCTTAGGGAAACGCTCTTTTCTCGTGGGGAACGTCTCTTTTTTTTTTTTTTTTTTAAATTTGACAATTTTTTTTGATTTTTAAATTTTGTACAAAAAAAGAAAAAACAACGGTGCAAATTGACACCTGAGAAATATTACACGTATAAGGGATGTGTGAATCAGGACTGAACAATGCAATCAAACCCAAACGGAGGGAAAACCTCTTATCTCTGCAGGGTTTCGTCTCTTACTCTCGGGGGATCGTCTTTACTTCTGCACAGTAGGTTTCGTCCTTACTCTCTGTAAGGTACACTCTTTTCCTGCCCCGGGAACGTTCATACTCTCTGTAGAATACGTCTCTTCTCCGCGGGGAAAAATCTCTTATCTCTGTAGAATACTCTCTTACCTCTGCAGGGGTAGTCTCTTACTCTTGTAGAAACGCTCTTCCCTGTAGGGATCGTCTCTTAATCTCTGTAGGGAACGTCTCTTACTTTGTAGGGGTACGTTTTAATTCTGTAGGGAAAGTCCCCCTTTAAAACCTGTAAGAACATTCTTACTCTCGCGGAACGTCCCCTTATCCTTTTAGAGATAGTCTTTTTTTACTCCCTTTTTGAGGGATTTGTCCTTACCTCTGGGGGTACGTCTCTCTCCCTGAGGGATCGTCCCTCTTGTAGAGTACGTCTCTTACCCCTTCGGGGTCTCCTTTTTTCTCGCGGGATACGCTCTTTTTCTCTGAGGGATAGTCTTTTTTCTCTGTAGGGATAATCTCTTTCTCTCCCCGGGGACATCTCTTAATCCTGCATGGTACGCCTTACTCTTGCAGGGGGAAACATTTAAAACTCTGTAGGGGAAAGTCCTCTTATCCTTTTTGGGAACGTCTTTATTTTCTGGGGGAAACGTTCTTCTCTCTGAGGCTTTGTCTCTTTTTCTCTGCAGGGAAACGTCCAATTTTTAGGGGGAAAGTTTTATTTCTTTAGGGGGAAACCCTTATCTCTGTAGGGATCGCCTTCCCCCTGCGGGGGACCCTTTTTATCTTTTAAAAAGATTGTTCTTACTCTCTGCGGGAAAAATCCTTACTCTCTTAGGGAAAAAAACCCTTAAACTCTGTAGGAAAACGTTTTTTTTTAATTTTCCCCTGTATGATACGCTCTTACTCTCTGTAGAGATACATCTCTTACTCTCTGCATGGATACGTCTCTTAATCTCTGTAGGGAAACGTCTCTTATTCTCTGTAGGGAAACGTCTCTTATTCTCTGTAGGGAAACGTCTCTTTTTTTTTTTTTTTTAATTGGGCAATTTTTTTTTGATTTTTCAAAATTTTTTGTGACAAAACAAGTAAAACAACGGGGCAAATTGACACCTGAAAATATGTACACTATAAGGGATTTTGAACAGGTACTGAACATTCAATCAAAACCAAAACGGAGGGGAAAACGTCTTTTACTTCTGAGGGGTACGTCTCTTACTCTCTCGGGGGACGTCTCTTACCCCCTTCTCACATGAAATACGTCCTTACTCTCTGTGGAACATCTTTATTCTCTGCAGGGTTGCTCTTACTCCTGTAGAGATAACTTCCCCTTTGAAGGGAAACTTCTTACTCCTGTGAGATACATCTCTTACCCCTCTGCCCCCAAAAGGGATTTTTCATTTTCTCTCTTAGGGAAACGTTTTCTCTCTGAGGGATACCTTTTTCCCCTTTTTAGGGAATTCCCCTTATCTCAAAAAACATCCTTTTTTCTGCAGGGGCGTCCCCCTTACTTCTGCAGGGAAAAGTCCAATTTTGTAGGGGAAAATTCTTAATCTCGTAGGGAAATCTCTTATCTCTGCAGGGAAACGTCTCTTAACTCGGTTTAAAAAAGGGGAAAAGTTTTTAATTTTTGGGGGGTTTTTTTCGTTTTACGCCTTACTCTTGGAGGGGAAAATCTTTTACCTCGTAAAATACATCTCTTACTCTCTGCAGGAAAATTCTTTCCCCTTAGAGTACATCACTTTCTCCTGCAGAATATCCTTACTCTCTCAATAGTCCCTAAATGCTGTTGGTTTCGGTCTTACATCTGCAGGGGTAGTCTCTTACCCCTGTAGAGATCGTCTCTTTTTTCTGTAGGGATACTCCTTTTTCTGTAAGATACTTCCTTACTCGCTGCAGGGGAAAAGCCCTCTTAACTCGTAGGGAAAGTACTTACTCTTTGTAGAAATAGTCTCTTATTCTCAGGGAAAAGCTCAATCTCGTAGGGAACGTCTCAATCTTGTAGCGATAGTCTCTTTTTCTTGTAGGAAACTCTTTTAAACCTGTAGAGAAACGTACTTACTCCTTTCAGAGATCGTTCTTATCTCTGCAGGGAAACGTCTCTAACCCCCGTAGGGAAAAAATCCCCCTTTCTCTCTGAGAGATACGTCTCCCTTTCCTCTTAGAATCCGTCCTCTTATCTCTGTAAAACCTCTTTTTACCCCTGAAGATACTCCTTACTCTCTGTAAGATACGTCTCCACTTCTGTAGAGATACCCGTCCCTTACTCTCTGTGGAAAAATCTCTTAAAAACCGGGAGGAAACTCTCTTATTTTCTGTAAATAAGTCCCTTTCTCTCTGTAGGAAACTTCTTATTCTCAGTTTACGTCTCTTACTCTCTGCAGGGAAACGTCTTTACCCCCTGAGGGAAAAGTTTTACCCTGAGAGTCTTCTCTTACTCCTGTAAGGGGAAATTTTTACTTTGTAGGGGTACCTTTTACCTTTTGTGGGATACGTCTCTTACTTTGCAGGGTACTCTCTTACTCTCTTAGAGATAATCTCTTACTCCCGCAGGATACTCTTTACTCTTGAAGATACGTTTACTATCTGTAGGAAAAAACCCTTTCTTCTGTGGATACGTTTTACTTTGTGAATACTCTCTTTTTCTTGTGGGATAGTCTCTTCTCTTGCAGGGAAAACGTCTCTTAATCTCTGTAGGGAAACGTCTCTTTAATCTCTCGGGAATATCCTTCTCTCTGAAGAAACACTTCCCTTTCTCTTGCAGGGAAAAAAACTCTTTTTCCCCCGTAGGAAATCCCTTTTTCTCGAGAACGTCTCTTTTTTCCCCGAGGAAGTCTCTTACTCTCGAGGATACGTCCCTTACTTGTAGGGATACGCTCTTACTTTCCCGGAATCGCCTTTTTCTCTCGTAAAAGATCGAAACCCTACCTCTGTAGGGATACACCTTTTTCTCTGTGAGATTCTCTTAACCCCTGCAGGGAAACGTCCTCTTACTCTCTGAGGATCTTCCCTTTTCTTCTGCGGGGAAAAGCCCCTTAATTCCCCGTAGGGAAACGTTTTACTTTTGAGGAATTTTCTTCTCTCTGAGGGAAAGTCTCTTAACTCTGTGGGAAACTTTTTAATCTCTTAGGGTACTCTCTTTCCCCCTTGGGGAAACGTCTCTTAATCTTGTAGGGAAACGTTCTATTTTTGTAGAAATTTTTTACTTCCCGAGGGAAACGTTTTTAAACTCTGTAGGGAACGTCTCAAATTTTGAGGGAAACGTTCTTCTCTCTGCAGGGAAACGTCTCTTTTTCTCTGAGAAGTCTTTACTCTCTGTAAGAAATCTCTTATTCTTAGGATACGTCTTTTACATCGAGGATAGTCTCTTAAACCTTGCAGGGAAAACTCTCTTCCTTTAGGTACATCTCTTACTCTCTGCGGTCTCTCTTTCTCTCTTAGGATACGTCTTTTATTCTGTAGGGGTCTTCTTTCTTTGTAGGTCGTCCCCTTACTCCTGGAGATACCCTTATTTTCTGAGGGGAAAAGTCCTTTTCTCTCGCAGGGGAAAGTTCCCCTCTCTGGGGAAACGTCCTTAACCTAGGGAACTTTTCTTACTCTCTGAAGAACTCTCTTACTCTTGCAGGGGAAATCTCTTATCTGTGGAACTCCTTTCTCCCCTCAAAGATACTCTCTTATCTCTGAGAGAAAACGGGTCTCTTTCTCTCTGGGATTTTCTCTTTCCCTGGGGTCTCCCTTAAACCCTTGGGATACGTTCTTATTCTGCGGGATAGTCCTTACCTTTTTGTTGATAGTTCTTTTTCTGAGGGATACTCCTTATCTCTGTAGATACGTCTTTACTCCTGAGGGAAACTCTCTTTTTTCTGTTGGATACTTCTTTACCCCGCAGGGGAAAAGTCTCTAATCTCGTAGGAAACGTATTTTACTCTTTTTAGGTTTTCTTACTCTCTGCAGGGAAAGTCTCAAAACTCTGTAGGGGAAAAATTCAACTCTGTACATACTCTCTTTTCTTCTGTGGGAAATCTTTAACCTGAGGAAACGTATTTACTCTTGAGAGAAATGCTCTTACTTCTGCAGGGAAAGTTTTAATCTCTGTAGGGAAAGCTCAATCTCTGTAGGATACGTCCCTTTCTGTAGGATACTCTCTTTCTCGTAGGGAAACGTCTCTTTTTCGTAGGGAAAGTCTCTTTTCTCTGTAGGGAAACTCTCTTACTCTTGCGGGAAATCTCTTTTCTCGGAAAGGGAAAAACCCCTTAATCCGGTAGGGAAAACGTCCTTACTCTTGAGGATACTCCTTACTCCTGTAAGGGTACGTTCTTTCCCTGGGAAGCTTTTTTATCTGTAGGGAAAATTTTCCTTTTGAGGGAAAAATCCTTTTCCCCCTGTAGGTACAACTTACCCTAGAGATATCTCTTTTCTCTCAGGAAAATTCTTACTCTTGAGGGGTAGTCCCTTCTACTTTGGGATACTTTTTTACTATCTGAGGTTTTCGTTCCCTTTCCTTGTAAGATACTTTTTTATCTCTGAGGGGTACCTCTTATTCTCTGAGGAACTTTCTTATCCTGAGGAAACGTTTTTAAACTCTGAGGGAAACGCTAATTTGTGGATACTCCTTACCTCTGAAGGGAAATTTTTCTTAACTCTGTAGGAAAACAAACTTTCCTCTGAGAATACGTCTCTTCTCTCGCAGGGAACTCCTTAACTTGTAGGGAAACTATCTTACCCTCTGTAGAGATAAGTTCTTACCTCTTAAAAAACCCCTTATCTCTTAGAGATACGTTTCCTTTTCTCCTTAAATACGTCTCCCCTTTTCTCTGTAGGAACGATCTTACCTTGTAGAGATAGCTCTTTTTCTCTGAGGGTATCTCTTAAACTCGGGAGGGGAAAAGTTTTTAAATTTTTTGAGAGATACTCTCTTTCTTTGTTTGGGGAAACTCTCTTATCTCTGAGGGTTTTCTTCTTTCTCTTGGGGAAAGCTCTTTCTCCTGAGAAAGTCCTTATTTTCCCGTAAAGGGGAAATTTTTTCTCCTGAAGAACGCCTTTTCTCTTTGCAGGGGGTAGTCTCTTTATCTTTTGAGATACTTCTTACTCTCTGGGGAAATCTCTTACCTTGTAGAGATACGTCTTTACTTCTGTAGGGAACATCTCTTTTTCGTAGAAAACGTCCTTTTCCTGTGAGATACTCTTTAATCTTGTTGGGAAACTTCCCTTTCTCCCCTGCAGGGAAAAGTTTAATTCTGTGGGAACGTCCTTAATCTCTGAGGGATAGCTCTTTCTTCTGTAGAGATACTCTCTTTCCCTTCAGGGGAAAAATTCTTTTCCCCTTTAAGAAACACACTTACTTCCCAAGATACTCTCTTATCTCTGCAGAGATAGTCTCTTTCTCTCTGCAGGGTCGTCCCTTTCACTGTAGGGGGACGTCTCGTACTTTTGCAGGAACGTCTCTTTATCTTGAAATAGTATCTTACTCCCTTTGGGAACTCTCTTATTCTCTGTAAGAACGTCCCCTTCTCCTGTCGATCTTCTCTACCCCTCGGGAAACGCTCTTAATCTCTGTAGGGGAAACGTATTTAACCCCTTTTTTAGGTTTGTTCCCCTTTCTCTTCGGGGAAAAAGTCCTTTTAAACTTGTAGGGGAAAAAGTCTCAACTCGAGCGATACGTCTCTTATCCTGAAGGGGAAAAGTTTTTCCCTTTAAAAAAATTCCCTTTTTAGGAAATGTCTCTTTTCTCCTTTCAGGGAAACGTCTCTTTTTCTTAGGGGAAACGTTCAATCTCTGTGATACTCTCTTTCTCTCTGTAGGAAATCCTTTAAACTCTGTGGGAAAAAAATTACCTTTGTAGAGATAGTCTCTTACCCCGCAGCGAAACGTCTCTTAAACTTGTAGGGAAACGTATCTTACCCCCCCGTGGGAAACGTATCTTACTCTCTGTAGAATATCTCTTACTCCGTGAGATACGTCCTTACTCTCTGTAGGGGAAAATTTCTTAATCTCGAGGGGGAAAGTCTCTTAATCTCGTTTGGGGGAAAAAAATCTCTTTCTCGGGAGGAAAAATCTTAATCTCGTAGGGAAAAAGCTTTAATCTCGTAGGGGAAAAACCTCTTTTCCTGTAAGATAGTCCTTACTTCCCGCAGGGGAAAATCCTTTTCCTGAGGGACGTCTTTTACTCCTTCAGGGAACGTCTCTACTCTCTTAAGGGGAAGTCCCTTTTTCTCTGTAAGAACGTTCCTTTTTCTCTTAAGAATTTTCTACTCTTGAGGAAATTTTTTTATCTGTAGGGAACGTCTCTTTTCTTTGAGGGAACTCTCTTTTCGTAGGATAAAACTTATCTCTGCAGGGATACTCTCTTATCTCTGTAGAGATACTCTCTTACTTCTGAGGGGTACGTCCTTTTCTCTCGTAAGATCTTTTCTTTTCTCGAGGGGTATTCCTTACCTCTGGGAAAATCCTTAATCTCTGAGGGAAACGTTCTTACTTCTCAGGAAAATCTCTTCCGGAGGAAAGTCTCTTAAACTCGGGAGGGAACCTTCTTACTCTCTGGGGTACGTCTCTACTCCTGTAAGGGGTCTCTCTTACTCTCTGCGGATACATCTTTTTCCCCTGTAAGATAATCCTTTTCTTCGCAGGAACGTCTCTAACCCGTAGAAGTCCCCTTCCTGGGGAAACGTCCCTTTTTTCCCTTTGGGAACGTCTCTTATCTTGTAGGAACGTTCCTATCTCTGAGGGAATGTCTCTTCTCTCTGCGGGAACGTCTCTTAATCTCTTTTGGAAACTCTCTCTCTGTAGGTTTCTCCCCTTATCCTGGGAAAAACTTTACCTCTGTAGAGATACTCCTTATCTCTGCAGGAACTCTCTTACTCTCTGAGAGATAATCCTTTCCTTGCGGGTTTGTCCTTACTCTGAGGGGAAAGGGGGTTTTTCTTCTGGGGGAACGTCTCTTACCCCTGTAGGATCGTCCCTTACTCCTGTAGGGAACATCCTTATTCTTGAGGAACTCTCTTACTCTCTGCGGGAAAGTTCAAAATTCTGTAGGGAAAGTCTTCTTTTTAGAGAAAAAACTCTTACTCTTGCGGGGGAAAAGTCCCAATCTTTTAGGGAAAGCCAATCTTGGGAACGTCTCTTATCTCTGAGGGAAAGTTCCCTTTCTCTCTGGGTACTCTCTTATCTCTGCAGGGAAAGCTTTTCTTGTAGGAAAAACGTAATACTCTCTTTTAAGGGTATTTTCCCTTTCTCTCTGAGAGAAAATTCTTACCCTCGGGGAGAGATTACGTCCTTATCTCTGGGAAAACGGCCTTTTCCTTTAGGATACTTTTCTTACCTCGAGGGGGAAATCTTAATTCTGTAGGGAAAACTATCTTACTCTTTGTGATATGTCTCTTACTTCGCAGGGAAAACTACTTTTGTGGGAACGTTCAATCTCTGTAGCGTACGCTCTTTTTTTTTTTCTCTCTTTGGGAAAGTCCTTACCTTGTAGGATTCGATCTTCTCTCTGTAAGATCGTCTCTTACTCCTGTTTTTTTGGGGGAAAAATTTTAACCGTAGGAAACGTTCTTATTTTCTGTAAGTACGTTTTCCTTTACTCTCTTAGGAAACTCCTCTTACCTCTCGGGTTACGTCTCTTTTTTCCTCTGAGGGAAAACTCTCTTTTCTCGTGGATCGTCTCTTATCCGTAAAACTTTACTCCTGTTGGGGTAGTCTCTTTCTCTTAGAGATACTCCTTTTTTTATCTTTAGGGAAACGTCTCTTCTCTTTGCAGGGGTACTCTCTTCCCTGTAGGTACCTCTTTTCTCTCTGAGGGGAAAAATCTCTTACTCTCTGTAGCGATACGTCTCTTACTCTTTATAGGGATACATCTCTTACTCTCAGCATGGATATGTCACATCTCAGTACGGTATAAACTCTTACTCTGCCTGGCTAAACACCTTCGCTCTGTAGGGGATAACATCTCTTTTCTCTGCATGGATACGTCACTTACTATGTTTAGGGATACGTCTCTTACTCTGTGCAGGGATACGTCTCTTACTCTGTGCAGGGATACATCGCTTACTCTGTGCAGGGATACGTCTCTTACTCTGTGCAGGGATACGTCTCTTACTCTGTGCAGGGATACGTCTCTTACTCTGTGCAGGGGTTCACGTTGTTCCTTCTGTTCTGCAGGGGTAGTCTTTACATCTATGTGCGTTGGGGTACCGTCTCTTACTCTCTGCAGGGATACGTCTCTTACTTTGCAAGGATTCGTTGTCTTACTCTCTGCAGGGTTCTGTCTCTTCATTTATGTAGGGAAAAACGTTCTTCATTCTGTAGAGTATCGTCTCTTACTCTCTCGATATGGAAACTGAGTCTTACTCTCTGCAGGGAAACGTCTCTTACTCTCTGTAGGGAAACGTCTCTTACTCTCTGTAGCGATATGTCTCTTACTCTCTGCAGGGAAACAATACTTACTCTCTGCAGGGGAACGTCTCTTACTCTCTGTAGATAAGTCTCTTACTCTCTGCAGGAATATGTCTCTTACTCTCTGCAGGGATATGTCTCTTACTCTATGCAGGGAAATGTCTCTTACTCTACGCAGGGAAATGTCTCTTACTCTACGCAGGGAAACCTCTCTTACTCTCTGCAGGGATATGTCTCTTACTCTCTGCAGGGATATGTCTTTTACTCTCTGTAGTGATATGTCTCTTAATCTCTGTAGGGAAATATGACTTACTCTCTGTATGGAAACGTGATGTACTCACTGTAAGGAATACGTCCTCATTACTCTTGCCAGGGGGCTTATACGTCTTAATATTGTAGGGAAAAGTCTTTTCTTCTGTCAGCCGGAAACGTCTCTTACTCTCTGTACGAGATATGTCGCTTACTCTTGCAGGGAAACGTCTTTACTTTCTAGCAGGCGGAATGATACTTCTCTGCAGGGGATGTTCATCTCTGTATACGATACGTCTCGTACACTCTTGCAGGTATTCTTTTTAATCTCCTGCAGGACCTGTCTTCTAATCTCTGTAGGGATACGTCTCTTATCCCTGCAGGGATATATCTCTTACTCACTGCGGGGATACGTCTCTTACTCTCTGTAGAGATACATCTCTTACTCTCTGTAGGGATACATCTCTTACTCTCTGCATGGATATGTCTCTTACTCTCTGAAGGGATCTGTCACTCACTTTCTGTAGGGAATGGCCTCTTTTACCCACTGGAAATACATCTCCCTTTACTCTCTGCAGGCCGGTATGACTCACTTACTCTCTGCAGGGGAAAAAACGTGAGCTTTATCTCTGTAGGGATAGCCTCTTACTCCTATGAGAGATACTTCTCCTTACTCTTGTAGGGTTACGTCTCTACTACTGTGAGGGATTCGTCCTGTACTTGGCAGGATACATTTCCTTTTGGCGATCTGGCACTCAATTTCTGTTGGGAATGGCCTCTTTTACCATTGAGGAATACATCTACTCTCTGTACGGATATGTCTCTTGCTGTCTGTAGGGATACATCTCGTACTATTGGAAAGGAAAGGTTGTCACTCCTCTCTCTTTACTGTGTGTAGGGAATACATCTCTCCTACTTTTTTGGTAGGGGATTTATAACTTCACTCATACTGTTGGGACTTCAGATGTTCCTCTAGATGGGGGATTGGAACTCTGTTGTAGAGAACATTGCCCTCTTATTCCTGCAGGATGTGTCTTATGTTGAATGGGTCATTCATTTGGTGATGGTTCTGGGAGTTTCAGTTAGATTTCTCTTAGTACAGAGCCTTTGCAGATATTTGGGCATAATCCTGGTTTATCACCTAGCAGATCAGGTTCTGGCTTACAGTGGGCTCCTTGATTCAGCCGATGACTGTTTGGCGACTCATCTCTGGCTGGAAAGCGCATTCAAGCATCGGGACTGTGATTCGTAATAATCGTGATTATAACTCTGAGTCTGAATACAGCATTACCGGTGCAAGGCGCATTGTAAGTATCTGAGTAACCTCCCCCCCCCCATCTCTACTAATTACTCACTTTACTCCTCTCGCCAGGGGGCCGCTGCGCAGTTTGTAGATTTATTGCCAACAGGGGTTTTATGTTTTCTTTTTGCAGAATGTTCTTTTCTTTGCTGTATGAAGAGAGAGATGAAACCAAAGTATCTGGAACTCACAAGAATGGTGTCTCCAGGGAGCTCCGCTGCTCGAGCTAATTAAAATGTGCCTGTTTATGCACTTGGTGGAATGAGTTAACACGTGGGATGAGTTCACTAAAAAACGCAAACTTACTTGTCATATTTGTGAGGGTTAATAAGAATATGATGGCAAGAAGATGCTGTTGGTGCAGGAGTGGGCAGGGTTGGTATGAGCGGACATGGATGTAGCCAGCCAGCAGTAGGCATAGCTGGCGTGGGCCCTTTAAGACCGGTAGTATGCATGGGTTCACCCAGACACTAGGTCAGAGTCTGATTCCACTTGACAGTCGATCTTTCCACCCCACTGCAGGAGCTGGAAGGACGGAATCTACTATTTTTATTACTGGAGGGATTCTAAGAAGATGCTTCGCTGTTCTCCTCTGTTCCATCTCTTCCCGCAGCCATTACCAAGAAGACATGAGAGAAGATGTGCCTCAAAGGCTATGAAGCCCTGAGATTATACAATACATCTGCACACACAGTGCAATTACCCAACAAAATCACTATAACTCCTGCTAACACTAACAGTACAATTCACCTCAAAACAGTCAGTAAGCTTCATCCTATCACTAATAGAGCGAATCACTCCAACACAATCAGTAAGCATTATCCTATCACTAATAGAGCGAATCACTCCAACACAATCAGTAAGCTTCATCCTATCACTAATAGAGCGAATCACTCCAACACAATCAGTAAGCTTCATCCTATCACTAATAGAGCGAATCACTCCAACACAATCAGTAAGCTTCATCCTATCACTAATAGAGCGAATCACTCCAACACAATCAGTAAGCATTATCCTATCACTAATAGAGCGAATCACTCCAACACAGTCAGTAAGCTTCATCCTATCACTAATAGAGCGAATCACTCCAATAACAATCAGAAAGCTTCATCTATCAATAATAGAGCGATATCACTCAACAATCCCCAAATCAGTAAGCTTCATCCTATCACTAAGAGAGCGAATCACTCCAACACAGTCAGTAAGCTTCATCCTATCACGAATACTGAGATTCACTCCAACTCAAACAGTAAGCTTCATCCATTCACTAATAGAGCGAATCACTCCAACACAATCCGTAAGCTTCATCTTATCACTAATAGAGCGAATCACTCCAACACAATCAGTAAGCTTATACCTATCACTAATAGAGCGAATCACTCCAACACAAGTCAGTAAGCTTCCCTAATCAACTAATACTGTGATTCACGTCGATAACACAATTCAGTAATGATTTCATCCTATCACAATAGTGCGAATCTCAACACAATCACAGTACGGACTTCATCTATCGCACCTAATAGAGCGAATACACTCCAACACAAACAGTAAGCTTCTTCGCTACTCCTGATAGCGCGATCCACTCCATACACATATCAGTAAGCTTCATCCTAATCACTAAGAGAGCGATCACTCCGCAACACCATCTTGTAAGCATTATCCTCATCGCACTTAATAGAGCGTAATCACCCCAACAAATTCAGTAAGCTTCATCCTATCACATATATAGAGCGAATCACTCCAAAACCCATCCGTAAGCTTCATCGTTTCACTAAAGAGCGAAATCACTCACAACACAATCCGTAAGCTTCAATCTTATCACTTAATAGAGCAGAATCACTCAACACTAATCGTAAGCTTCATCCTATTCACTAACTAAGAGCAATCACTCCAACACAATCATGTAAGCATTATCCTATCACTAATAGAGCGAATCACTACAACATCAGTCAGTAAGCATTTTCTATCACTCAATAGAGCGAATCACTCAACAACAATCTCAGTAAGCTTAATCCTATCACTAATAGAGACGAAATCACCTCCAAACACAGTCAGGTAAGCTTCATCCCGTCACACAATACTGTGATTCACTCCAAGTCTCAATCAGCTATGCTTACATCCTATCACTAATAGAGCGATCAACTCCTAAAAACAATACCTAAGCTTATTCTTATCAACAATAGAGCGAATCACTCCAACACAATCTCGTAAGCTTCATCCTATTCACTAATTGAGGAATCACTCCACACAGTCCAGTAACGCTTCTGTCCTATCACTAATAGAGAGAATCACTTCCAAACAATCAGTATGCATAATCCTATCAATAATAGAGCGAATCACTCCTACACAATCAGTTAAGCTTCCATCCTATACACTATCTAAGAGCGGAATCAATCCAACACATTCAGTAAGCTTCATCCTATCACCAATACTGTGATTCACTCCAACACCGTCTGTAAGCTTCTTTATCAATGAATTAGAGCGAACTCACTCCACACAATCAGTAAGCATTTCCTATCACTAATAGGAGCGAATCACTCCAACACATGTCAGTAAAGCTTCTCCTATCATAATACTGTGATTCACTCCAACACAATCTCAGTATAGCTTTATCTATGCACTAATAGAGCGAATACATTCCAACACAATCAGTAAGCTTCCATCTATCACTATTAGAGCGAATCACTCGCAAACGCAATCAGTAAGCTTCATCCCTATCACTAATAGAGCAATCACTCCAAACACAGTCAGTAAGCTCATCTTATCATAATAGTGCGAATCACTTCAACTCTCCAGTCTGTAAGCTTCAGCGCTAACTTAATAGATCGAATCACTTCAACACAGTCAGTAAGCTTAATCCTTAACTGACTAATAAGCGTAATCACATACCAACACAATCAGTAAGTCATCTTCTACTAATAGAGTGAATCACTACCACACGACATTCTCAGTATGCATTATCCTATACTCACCTATAGAGCGAATCACTCCACTATCACAATACTGTAAGCTTATCCTATCAGAATAATAAGCTCGAATAACTCCTAATCACAATCAGTAAGCATTATACCTATACTAATAGAGTGAATCACTCAACACAATCCGTAAGCTTTATCGTTCACTTAAATAGAGGAATCACTCCTACTCAATCAGTAAGCATTATCCTACTCACTAACTAGAAGCGAATCAGTCCTAACCAATCAGTAAGCTTCATCTATCTCATAATAGCAGCGAATCTCACTCCGCATACACAATCCATAAGCTTTCATCCTATCACTAATAGAGCGAATAACTCCAAGACAAGCAGTTAGCGTATCCTCATATCACCCACTACTGTGATTCACTCCAACTCAATCAGTAAGCTTCATCCTATCCACTAATGTAGAGCGATCACTCCAACTACAATCCGTATATACGCTTCATCTTATAACTACATAGAGCGTATCAGTCTCCAACACAAGTCGAGTATGTCTTACATCCTATCACTTTTAGAGCGAGAAATCACTTCCACACAATCAGTACAGCATTATCCTTTCACTATTAGAGCGAATCAATCTCAACAACATGTCGTAAGTTATCCATATCACCTAATAGAGCGATTCACTCCAACACATATCAGTACGCTTCATCTAATACACTAATAGAGCAGTAATCACTCCAACACAGTCAGTAGTGCTTCGTCCTATGCATCTTGAATAGAGCGAAGCACTCACAACACAATCAGTAAGCATTAATCCTATTCACTAATAGAGCCGAATCAGACAACAACACAATCAAGTAACGCTTCATCCTATCATTAAATAGAGCGAATCACTCCAAAACTCAATCCATAAAGCTTCATCTATCACTTATAGTGCATGAAATCACTCCAAACACATATCCGTTAGGCTTCATTTATCTCACTAATAGTAGCGAATCCACGCTCCAACACTCAATCATGTAAGCTTCATCCTATCACTAAATAGAGCGCAATTCCACTCCAACACAGTCAGTAAAGCTTCATCCTATCAATAATAGAGCGAATCACTCCAACTCCATCAACTCAGTAAGCATTTATCCTTCCACTAATAGCAGCAGACATACACTCCCAATCGACAATCATATGTAATGACTTACATCCTTATCATAATAGAGCTGAATCACTCAACACATACAGTAAAGCTTCTTCTCTATCACTAATACTGTGATTCACTCGAACACACGTCAGTAAGCATTCATTCTTTATCACTAATAGGCGGAATCACTCCAACACCATTCAGTAAGCATTATCTATCACTAATAGATCGACTTACTCAACACATGTCTAGTAAGCTTCATCCCTATCATCTAATACTGTGAATCACTCCAACACAATCAGTAAGCTTACATTTCTATCACTAATAGAGCGAATACTCCCAACACTTCAGTAAGCTTCATCCTAATCATATTAGAGCGAATCACTCAAAAGCATTCAGTATGCTTCTCCTATCACTAATAACGAGCGAATCACTCCTACACAGTCAGTAAGCTTCAATCCTCTGATCAATACATAGAAGCGATCACTTCAACACAGTCAGTAAGCTTCAGCCTAACATTAATAGAGCGAATCACTTCAACACAGTCAGTAAGCTTCATCCTAACACTAATAGAGCGAATCACTCCAACACAATCAGTAAGCTTCATCCTATCACTAATAGAGCGAATCACTCCAACACAATCAGTAACTTGATCCTATCACTAATAGTGCGAATCACTCCACCTCAATCCGTAAGCTTCATCCATTCACTAATAGAGCGAATCACTCCAACACAATCCGTTAAGCATTATCATATACTAATAGAGTGAATCACTCGCAACACGCAAATCCGGTAAGCTTCATCCTATCAATAATAGAGCGAATCACTCCAACACTCAGTAAGCTTATCCTATCACTAATAGAGCGAATACCCAACACATCGTAAGTTACCTACATTATAGGCGAATCACCCACCATCAGTAAGCTTATCCTAAACCCAATAGAGCGAAAACTCCCACAAAATTTATAAGCTTCATCCTTCAAATAGAGGAATCACCCAAACCAATCGTAAACTTATCTTCACAATAAGGGAATTTACTCCAACCTTTGTTAGTTAAACCTATCCAAAGAGCGAATATAAACACATCGTAAGTTTCCTATCACTAATAGAGGAATCACCCAACAAATCGTAAGCTTCATCCCATCATAATAGAGCGAATCACCCCAAAAAACAATCAGTAGTTATCCCATCACTAATAGAGCGAATCACTCCAACAAAATCAGTAAGTTATCCTATCACTATAGAGCGAATCACCAACACAATCATAAGCTTCATCCTTCAAAAATAAGGGAATCACTCCAACCATCATAAGCTTCATTATCAAATGGCGAATTTATCCAACCATAGTAAGCTTATCCTTCACAAAAAGGGAATCACCCAACAATCGTAAGTTATCCCTTTTCACAAATTAGGAATCACTCCAACCAAACAGTTAGCTTTTCATCTAATAGAGCGAATCACTCCAAACAATCGTAAGTTATTTATCACTAATAGAGCAATCACTCCAAAAAAATCAGTAAGCTTATCCTTCACTAAAGAGCGAATTTACTCCAAAACAATCGTAAGCTTATCCTTCATAATAAAGCGAAACACTCCAACACAACAGTAGGGTTCATCCTATCATAATAGGGAATCACTCCAACCAATCAGTAGTTTATTTTACTTAATGGAATCCTCAACCAATCAGAAAAACTAATCATCATAATAGGCGAATCACTCAAAACAAATATAAGCATTATTCCTTTACAAAAGCGAAAACCTCCAAACACAATCAGTAAGTTTTTCTTTAAATAAAAGAGCGAATCACTCCAAAATCATAGTTGTTCATCCTTTCATAATAGAGCGAATCACTCCAAAAACAATCAGTAACATTTTCCCCCATCACTAATAGAGCGAAACACTCCAAACAAACAACTTTTGCTTCACCCCAATAATAGAGCGAATCACTCCAACACAATCAGTAAGCTTCATCCTATCATAATAAGCGTTCATCCCAAAAATCAGTAAGCTTTTCTATATAATAGAGGAATCACTCCAACACATTTTATAAGCTTATCCTATCATAATTGAGCGAAACACTCCAAAAACATCAGAAGTTCATCCTATCCTAATAGACGAATCACTCCAACCAATCGTAAGATTTTATCTTCACTAAAAGAGCGAATACTCCCCCAATCAGTAAACTTTTTTCCTATCACTAATTGGGTTTTACTCCAACCAAACAGTAAGCTTTTTTCACTAAAAAGAGCGAATCACTCCAACACAATCAGTATTCAGCCTATCACTAATAGTGCAAGTCCCTTCAACACAATCAGCACGATTCATGCTATCACTAATAGTGCAATTCAATGCAACAACACCTCAGTATCATTCACCCCAACACTATCAGCACAGTTCAAACACTAACAATATGAATCACCCATGCACAATCAGTGCAATTTACTCCAAAAGTAACAGTATGAGTTACCCCAACTCTTACAGAGAGATTTACCCCAATGTTAAGAGTACAGCTCGACCAACACTAAGGCTGGATCCACACAAAAAACGTCTGAAAGTCGACCGCTATTTGTCCGATGCACGACCGGGGTTTTTGTCACTGTTTTGTTCAGCTCTCGTTTTTCCGCCGTTGGCCTGTGATTGTATGGGAAACCAACAAAACTGAAAACGCCGGCGGATTATACAACATGTTCCTAAAAACGGCGGCAGCAGAAAATGGGTTTCAAGTAAGTCCTCAGTGACTGTGTTTGGAGTCTTGTGGATACACGCACTGATTAATCCATAACTTTCCAAACAGTTTAGGTAAGAAAGAAGCTGCTGGGAATAAAGGCAGTTAAACTGGAGCGCAGCTAAAACTGCACCAAAACTGCGCTGTGTGAAAGCAGCTAATACTGCACCAAAACTGCGCTGTGTGAAAGCAGCTAATACTGCACCAAAACTGCGCTGTGTGAAAGCAGCTAATACTGCACCAAAACTGCGCTGTGTGAAAGCAGCTAATACTGCTCCAAAACTGCGCTGTGTGAAAGCAGCTAATACTGCACCAAAACTGCGCTGTGTGAAAGCAGCCTAATACTGCACCAAAACTGCGCTGTGTGAAAGCAGCTAATACTGCACCAAAACTGCGCTGTGTGAAAGCAGCTAATACTGCACCAAAACTGCGCTGTGTGAAAGCAGCTAATACTGCTCCAAAACTGCGCTGTGTGAAAGCAGCTAATACTGCACCAAAACTGCGCTGTGTGAAAGCAGCTAATACTGCACCAAAACTGCGCTGTGTGAAAGACCCTAATACTGCACCAAAACTGCGCTGTGTGAGAGCCCCTAATACTGCTCCAAAACTGCGCTGTGTGAGAGACCCTAATACTGCACGAAAACTGCGCTGTGTGAAAGCAGCTAATACTGCACCAAAACTGCGCTGTGTGAAAGCAGCTAATACTGCTCCAAAACTGCGCTGTGTGAAAGCAGCTAATACTGCACCAAAACTGCACTGTGTGAAAGCAGCTAATACTGCACCAAAACTGCGCTGTGTGAAAGCAGCTAATACTGCTCCAAAACTGCACTGTGTGAAAGCAGCTAATACTGCACCAAAACTGCGCTGTGTGAAAGCAGCTAATACTGCTCCAAAACTGCGCTGTGTGAAAGCAGCTAATACTGCACCAAAACTGCGCTGTGTGAAAGCAGCCTAATACTGCTCCAAAACTGCGCTGTGTGAAAGCAGCTAATACTGCACCAAAACAGTGCTGTGTGAAAGCAGCTAATACTGCACCAAAACTGCGCTGTGAAAGAAGCTAATACTGCTCCCAAACTTCGCTGTGTTAAATCAGCTAATACTGCACCAAAACTGCGCTGTGTGAAAGCAGCCTAATACTGCACCAAAACTGCACTGTGTGAAAGCAGCCAAATACAGCACCAAAACTGCGCTGTGTGAGAGACCCTAATACTGCACCAAAACTGCGCTGTGTGAAAGCTCCTAATACTTCACCAAAACTGCGCTGTGTGAAAGCAGATAATACTGCACCAAAACTGCGCTGTGTGAAAGCAGATAATACTGCACCAAAACTGCGCTGTGTGAAAGCAGATAATACTGCTCAAAAACTGCGCTGTGTGAAAGCAGCTAATACTGCACCAAAACTGCGCTGTGTGAAAGCAGCTAATACTGCACCAAAACTGCGCTGTGTGAAAGCAGCTAATACTGCACCAAATCTGCGCTGTGTGAAATAATTAGCATTCATTTTTCAGGGCAAGTATTGAAAGGTGTGTAAATAGATGATTCTTCTTGCAATTTGTAGTTTAAACAGGGGCGTAGTTATAAGGGGTGCAGAGGTAGCAGTTGCTACCAGGCCCTGCAGCCTGAGGGGGCCCAAAAGCCCTCCTGCCACATAGGAAGACACCAGTATTATAATTAGCACATAATAGATGGGGGGCCCGATTAAACTTTTTGCATTGGGGCCCAAGAGCTTCAAGTTACGCCTCTGAGTTTAAACCTCTCTGCCTATAGACCTATACATCGATCAGCAGCACATTTGCTGTTTTCAAGACTTGTATTTGGGACAAATTTTGGTAATTTTGGCTTATAATCCCCCTGTGTATAAAGCATTTAACAGTACAAAACACTCTAACAACATCCTTCACCTCAACACCAAGGGCGACATGTCCCATCAGGGTTGCGCCATTTTTTTGTTTGTATTTTGTGCCAAAAAACTGTTGATGCCATATCCTCTATATAAATGAACCGTCGTACATCAAACCTAGGCCCATTATATGGCAGGCACAATACACTTGAATGCGCCTATAGTAGGTGCATCACATACGTGAGCAATGATCTGCTATGAGCCTAGACGCATCACCTATACTATGCAGACCACACGTCAGATGTCTGACAGGTTCGTTCATTCAGGCGCACTATACACTCAGTTATGTGCCTTGAAGCTGGCGGCGCCTCTTTCCTGACACGTCGCCCTCTTCTGATCCCCGTAATCTTTATTTATTATGAAAAGACCTGGTAACAGGTTGTGAGGTTTCCCTGCTGATCTGTTCTCCGTAGCCGTGGCTATGTGCTCACACCGCGTCGACATAGATAACCAGTTTGTGGGATGCTGGTTCTAACACGAGCTGGGATGACCTCTCCCTTTAGTAAGGGGAGGTAGTCATTGTTATGATTAGTGATTTGGAGGTGGATCAGCCTTTTTTTCCATCTCTCATACTTTTTCATTAGTAGATTTCTTCCTGTTACAATTTTCCCTTCATCGTTGTTTCTTCCTTCTTCTCCTTTCATTTATGCTTCCCTCATACTTTATCTTCTCCCTTCATGCTCATCCTTACTTCATCCTTCGCCTTCTTCCATGCTCTTCCTTCCATCATGCTTATCTCCCTTCCATACTTCTCCTTCCTTCATCCTTTACCTTCTTCCATGCTCTTCCTTCCATCATGCTTATCTCCCTTCCATACTTCTCCTTCCTTCATCCTTTACCTTCTTCCATGCTCTTCCTTCCATCATGCTTATCTCCCTTCCATACTTCTCCTTCCTTCATCCTTTACCTTCTTCCATGCTCTTCCTTCCATCATGCTTATCTCCCTTCCATACTTCTCCTTCCTTCATCCTTTACCTTCTTCCATCTCCTCCTTCCATCATGCTTATCTCCCTTCCATACTTCTCCTTCCTTCATCCTTTACCTTCTTCCATCTCCTCCTTCCATCATGCTTATCTCCCTTTCATACTTCTCCTTCCTTCATCCTTTACCTTCTTCCATGCTCTTCCTTCCATCATGCTTATCTCCCTTCCATACTTCTCCTTCCTTCATCCTTTACCTTCTTCCATGCTCTTCCTTCCATCATGCTTATCTCCCTTCCATACTTCTCCTTCCTTCATCCTTTACCTTCTTCCATGCTCTTCCTTCCATCATGCTTATCTCCCTTCCATACTTCTCCTTCCTCATCCTTTAACTTCTTCCATGCTCCTCCTTCCATCATGCTTATCTCCCTTTCATACTTCTCCTTCCTTCATCCTTTACCTTCTTCCATCTCCTCCTTCCATCATGCTTATTCCCTTTCATACTTCTCCTTCCTTCATCCTTTACCTTCTTCCATGCTCTTTTCCCTTTCCAACATGCTTATCTCCTTCCATACTTCTCCTTCCTTCATCCTTTACCTTCTTCCATGCTCCTCCTTCCCATCATGCTTATCTCCCTTCCATACTTCTCCTCCTTCATCCTTTACCTTCTTCCATGCTCTTCCTTCCATCATGCTTACCTCCCTTCCATACTTCTCCTTCCTTCATCCTTTAGCTTCTTCCATCGCCTCCTTCCATCATGCTTATCTCCCTTTCATACTTCTCCTTCCTTCATCCTTTACCTTCTTCCATGCTCTTCCTTCCAACATGCTTATCTCCCTTACATACTTCTCCTTCCTTCATCCTTTACCTTCTTCCATGCTCTTCCTTCCATCATGCTTATCTCCCTTCCATACTTCTCCTTCCTTCATCCTTTACCTTCTTCCATGCTCTTCCTTCCATCATGCTTATCTCCCTTCCATACTTCTCCTTCCTTCATCCTTTACCTTCTTCCATCTCCTCCTTCCATCATGCTTATCTCCCTTCCATACTTCTCCTTCCTTCATCCTTTACCTTCTTCCATGCTCTTCCTTCCATCATGCTTAACTACCTTCCATACTTCTCCTTCCTTCATCCTTTTCCTTCTTCCATGCTCTTCTTTCCATCATGCTTATCTCCCTTTCATACTTCTCCTTCCTTCATCCTTTACCTTCTTCCATGCTCTTCCTTCCATCATGCTTATCTCCCTTTCATACTTCTCCTTCCTTCATCCTTTACCTTCTTCCATGCTCTTCCTTCCATCATGCTTATCTCCCTTCCATACTTCTCCTTCCTTCATCCTTTACCTTCTTCCATGCTCTTCCTTCCATCATGCTTATCTCCCTTCCATACTTCTCCTTCCTTCATCCTTTACCTTCTTCCATGCTCCTCCTTCCATCATGCTTATTCTTCCATCACACTTCTTCTTCCTTCATCCCTTTCCTTCTTCCATGCTCCTCTTTCCATCATGCTTATTCTTCCATCACACTTCTCCTTCCTTCATCCCTTTCCTTCTTCCATGCTCCTCTTTCCATCATGCTTATTCTTCCATCACACTTCTCCTTCCTTCATCCTTTACCTTCTTCCATGCTCTTCCTTCCATCATGCTTATCTCCCTTCCATACTTCTCCTTCCTTCATCCTTTACCTTCTTCCATGCTCCTCCTTCCATCATGCTTATCTCCCTTCCATACTTCTCCTTCCTTCATCCCTTTCCTTCTTCCATGCTCCTCCTTCCATCATGCTTATTCTTCCATCACACTTCTCCTTCCTTCATCCTTTACCTTCTTCCATGCTCTTCCTTCCATCATGCTTATCTCCCTTTCATACTTCTCCTTCCTTCATCCTTTTCCTTCTTCTATTCTTCACCCTCCATTATGCTTATTCTTCCTTCATATTTCTCCCTCTGTCATGACCTTGCCTGGTCAGGCTTTAGCTGGTAAATTACAGCAGAGGCCGTGCTTTTGTTTCTGATGCTGTTTCTGTACACCAGTCTAAACACTGTCTAATTGTAATACTAACTGTGGTGTGATAACTGGTTCTGCCACAACCGCCTGATTCTTTTGCTGTCTTTGTACTGGGCTTCAGATGATTTGGACTGGGTGTCGCTCCCATCACACTCTGGACTGAGACTATGACATCATATTTAAGATCCCTCCTGCTCTGAGAACTTAGCTGGTGATAGTCTTTGGCTTGAGCTGTTGTGTGTTGTAGGCTATTTCGGATTCCCTGGATTTCTGACCTTTTGCTTGTCTTTTGACCTACATTTCTGTCTTTCATTTGCTTCCTGGTTTTGACCCTTTTCTGCCTGACTATCCTGCTATTGTGTTTTGTCTGTCTTGCGTTTCACATACTCATGGTAGAGACCGCTGTCCAGTTGTCGACAACAGCCTTGGAGGTCTTGGCAGGAGGTTGCACTGTCTGTCTGTCCCTGTCTGTACATCTAGATACAGGGGTCCCTAACATTTTCCTTCACCTTCTTCCATTATGCTTATTCTGCCTTAATACTTCTCATTCCTTCATCATTTACCTTCTTCCATGCTCTTCCTACCATCATGCTTATCTCCCTTCCATACTTCTCCTTCCTTCATCATTTACCTTCTTCCATGCTCCTCCTTCCATCATGCTTATTCTTCCATCACACTTCTCCTTCCTTCAACCATTACCTGGACGGCTGTGTGGTCAGTGGACTATGTATGGACAGTGGCAGAAGTTTATCATCTTGTTCGGCGGGCTGTGTACCCGGTCACGATACTTGTGGATAGTTGTGGTCAGTGATAGTGTTTGGCCAGTGTAGCATTCGGCTGTCGTAGGTATAAGCAGTGGCCGTCATTCATCCAGCTGGCTGTGTGTCCAGTCCCATAGGTGCAGCCGGCCATGTGGTCAGTGCCCCATTCATGATTCTGTCCTTAGAGAGCAGGTTGTTCATGTTAAACACAAGTATCGGCGGTGTCATCAGCTCGTCACATTGTTAGCTATTGCGGTAAATCACAGCAAGGTCGCCGGCAGAGTCTTTACCTCAGGAGGCAGAGATTGTATCTTTCCAATTTCCACATCAACTAGACAATCGCATGTTTGTTCTTGGCACGAGGGCTGATATTGGGAGGCTTGTTCTGTTAACCTTTGCTGTCCCAGTACTGAAGCTTGGGGGACTGCATGGAGTTGTGATACCTGGTGAGGATGGTGGGGCAGGTTCTCCCAGTTGCCCCATAATCCACGCTGTTTTCTATAGGGGTTGTTTGTGTGTGTGAGGGTCATTACACGATGATCTTGACACAGTGCGGCGCTGACAGTGTGCTCAGTGATATCATTCACATTTGAGGCTCCTCTATGGAATGATTAGTAGAGAATGCACAGGTACACCAGAGAGAAACACACTGCTCCTGAAATCCTCTGTGCTGCCTCATCTATGCTGCTGCCCCAGTATCTGGGGTTGTAACATGTAGCGTGGTCCTGTCCCGTGTACAGTAACACGTGGAGTCTCCCAGTAATGAGCCACGTGGGCCGGGGATAATGACAGCGAAGCAGCTGCACTCTACAATCACCTCTCCTACAATGGTCCTCATGAAGACACTTGAGAGCTGAGTGTCCTCTGTAACGAGACCTCTCACAAAGAGCGCTCTCTGCATTACAAGATGTCACTGCTAATCTGCACACACTTGTGACTGCCCGGGACCTTGCAGGGGCGCAGCGCCTCCTGTCTGTGGCCTCACGTGGACCCGCCAGTTATGACAGCTCCAGAGAAAATCACTTGATTAATAGGATGCAATCATTTCCCTCATCAAATGCTCCAGAGAAGCCGCGTCCCTGAGACAGAGAGGAGGTCCAACAGCTGCACAGCAGAGTATGGAAGGATCGGGCACAGTGCAACCTCCCTGCTCCTCAGTATTGTATGAACAGTGCACAGTGCCACCTCCCTGCTCCTCAGCATTGCATGGACAGGGCACAGTGCCACCTCCCTGCTCCTCCGTATTGCATGGACAGGGCACAGTGCCACCTCCCTGCTCCTCAGCATTGCATGGACAGGGCACAGTGCCACCTCCCTGCTCCTCAGTATTGCATGGACAGGGCACAGTGCCACCTCCCTGCTCCTCAGTATTGCATGGACAGGGCACAGTGCCACCTCCCTGCTCTCAGATATTGTATGGACAGGGCACAGTGCAACTCCTGCTCCTCAGTATTGCATGGACAGGGCACAGTGCCACCTCCCTGTCTCCTCAGTATTATATGAACAGGCATTTCATGTTTTCACCGCCCCCT
>JAODAL010027191.1:0-55367 GCA_025379985.1 Phyllomedusa bahiana
TTTAAATTTTTTGTTTGTAAGTGCTGCGGAATCTGTTGGCGCTAAAAAAATAAAAGATTTATTAATTAAAATTAAATTTAATAGCTGAGGAAAATTCCCAGCAATGAAGACCGATTTGATGCAGTGTGCTGCGTATGGTCTGAGCACTGACAGGTGGAGTCCCCCACTTCTTTAACCTTTGCAGCATTGATGGCACCACTCATACATTTATTTTGAAAAGACAATCTCTATTTATGACCCTGATCATGTACACTCAACTTATTTGGTTGACCATGGTGAGACCTGTTCTGAGTGAAACCCGTCTTGTTAAACTTCTATATGACTTTGACCACTGTGTTACAGCTCAGTTTAAGGGTGTTGGCAATCTTCTTATACCCTAAGCCATCTTTATATAGGGCAACATTTCTTTTTTTCAGATCCTCAGACATTTCTTTTTGCCATAAAGGTACATGTATGTCTTCCCAGTGACCAGTATGAAAAGAGTGTGAGAGCGATAACACCAAAATAAACAGACCTGATCACCATTTACAACTGAGACCTTGTTTAAAACCTAACGATCACATGACAACAAGGCAAAAAATTGCAAATTGGGCCCCAATTTATCCATTTTTCACTAAGGAGTGGGCCTCACTTTTTGTTGCCAGCAAATTTAGACCCTTTTATGGCTGTTGTGTTGAGTTATTTTGAGGGCACACCAAATTTTACACTGCGTACAAGTTGTAGGCCTATTAATATTGGTATCAAGAGAATCAATCTTTAGTGTTTGTCCCATGAAAAGATATGACACTATATTTTCAAAAATGTAATTGGTGTCCTCACTTTTGTGAGATACTGTACATGAGTGTGCTAGTTGACGGACATTGATCGTCTCATGTCAGGTCACATTACCACTGATGTAACGAGAATCAGGAGTCTAATCGAACATATCACTATTTTTTATTGGTGGAGGGACTTACATGCAACTTATTTCAGCATGTTTAACATTGTGGTGTCTTCATATCTAATACTATGGTTACAGACAGAATCCAAAATGCATAAGTATTATTCGATGTGATGCTCCTGGAATATTTTTATTAGGGGACAATAAAGGTCTAGTTTGATCAAATATGTGACAGTATTTAGATGCGGGATCTTCCTCTTTTTCTACATTCTTTAAATTATTATACACAGGACAATTTCACAGGTAACACTGAAATAAAAAGGTTATTAAAATGTTAAGGAAGTAGATTTCATTTTGTACCATTTTCTCCCCTTTCTATGAGCCTGCAGTTTTTCTAAAAAAATTTCTTGTTCAAACACCAGAATACCCCTTTTTTGGTAGCACCACATTATGTTGTCATAAATGGCTTTGTATATGAAAAAAACATTGTTTTACTGCATTATACATGATTCTTAGTTCTCCAAAAATGTGCTAAGTAAGAGGTGACAGATTGATAGTAAAATCTGATAAGCTGTGGGTACTTTAGGGGTTTTAGTAAAAATCAGTAGTTTTACTTGAATTAAAAAAAAATTAGCAACATTTCTAAAACTTTTTATGTTGTAAAAAAGTGAAATATTTCTGTAACCAAACAAACAAAAACAAATAAACAAATATAAAAGTTTAAAGATACAAATACAGCTGCTGGAGGATCCATAGCGCCAACACCACCATCGACTCTGGGGAACTAGGAGGTCAGGGTAGTACTTGGAAGTCTTGGCAATTCTCCCTCCACCACTCTTGGACATTTCTAGTCATGTAAAATGTCACATTGTCTTGCTAGAAGATACCATTTACCCCAGGGAAGACAATCCACATGTTTGGGTGTTTGTGAACCTTAAGGATGGAGTAATTTATGTGTTCCAGAGAATTTCATGAAAACATTCCCTAGTCAATAAAGCTTCCAGCACCAGCTTTGTGTTTTTTTCCAAGGGAAAGTTGGCAAGTTATTATTTTTTTCTGAGTTTTTTTCTTGTCTGACAATCCATCTGTCTGATAAACCAGAAAACATGACTCATTGGTGGAGGCAACTCTGTGCAAATCAGTGGGGGTCTAATTCCATTACTGCAATTAAAACTAGAGCCATTTCTGTTGATGCAACTTGTAAGCAGAAGTGCTTTGACCATTGGTATACTTTGCTGAACTGTTACGTCAGACACACATCTGGTAGCCCTGTGGTTTACTTTGGTGATGAGCTTCTCCTTTGTAGCATATCAGTCTGCCCTTGCGTACCTTAGTAGCTGACATTTCTAATCAAATTAATGGCACATGGTACTTCTCAGTTTCTATGACGCTAATTTGCAATGTGGCTATTTGGTGCCCAGTTTCAGAAATTCTTCTCCCCTTTACCCAAAAGCTAATGATCATCCCTTTAATCGCCCCTTTTGCCCATGACAGACATGAGAGATATGTGTGCAGGCAGCCTATCACACATGTTATATACCCAGCAAGCCAACTCACTACATGTGACTTCCTTCATGAGCTACGCACTGCTGATATCTAAAGTAGGAAGTGGTCGTAATTATGTGCCTCAACTTTGTGCATCACATATATCAAGACAACTATGTAGAATGCTTGAAGTCCAGAGGTCAAGAGTTAAAGAACAGGAGATCCTTTAGATTCAACTCCTTAGTTTAACTCCCTCTCCTGACAAATTTGCTGCAATCTGAGAGATTTACATGTGGTAGGTAAGGTTAGTGCAACCCACATTCACTTAAGAGGTTGCAATACCAGAAACATCCAATGGCTTTGAGTGGCACTGTTCCTATATTTAGATCATATACAATAGGACTTGCCCCTGAACCAAAATTCCTGTTGATTATTATTTTACCTTGCTCAACCATACAGTTTCATGTAGATGGATAAAAAAAAAACACAAAACCCTGGTTCTGGAGTGTGATGGCACCCTGCCTCTTACTACTATCCCTCATTTGTTTCTGACCAGTTAACAGGAGAGTGTAATGTAGATTGCCACTTTCAATGACCATGGTGGGCAAAAGCAACCAGTGGGCAATGGTGGGCAAAAGCATTCCACTTCGTTAGAATCGATTCCCCCATATCTAGTTATAAGTACACAGTCAAACCCTTCTACATGGTCCCCTCAGGGTTTGACTGTGTACTTATAACTAGAGATGGAGGAAACATTACAAACGAAGTGGAATTCGTTTAGAATTCCAGGAAAACTCGTTTTCAGTCAACAAAGTCGAAGTTTGGGGGCGTGATTTGCGAGAACAAAGCATGTATTTTAAGTGCTAAAAATGGCCGCAACAATGGCTTGACATGGGGAAGAGAACTCTGGGAGGAAAGATAAGTAAGACCCTAAAATGACATGTGCACACATCAAGCCAATCAGACGACCGTCGGGCTTCTTGTGACGTCACAGCTCATAAGTACGGACTCCAATGCTGAGGCTCCCTCACACTGCTCTCCCTTGTGCCGGCTGACCATTAAGCATGTGCAGCAGCAGAGATCTCACACAAAGTGAAATGCTTTTAACCCGTCATTTGGGGGGGGGAGGGGTGTCATTGCTTTTATCAAGAGACTGTCTCCTCTTCCGTGTATCAATTGATTCAGTTTCTGGGGTAATTGTGTAATTCAAAGTCCCGGGTGGGTCATAATTTCTTGGAGCGCGTTGAATATCCAATGGTTAATTAAGGCCTGTTAGTGTTTACAACGACTAAACATTTCGTATGCGTCATTTAGTGGAGCGCAATTTATATTCAAGGTTAATTAAGCGTGTTTGTGCTTTTGTCTTCAGTAAAATACATGAGGTGTTTTTCAATACCAACATACAAGTAAAGTTTTCCTGGGTGATTTCCCTGGAGCACAATTTATATGGAGGTTAATTAAGCTTGTTGTTCTTTTATATCAGTAAAATACACAGTGTTTTTCATACCAACACAATACGAGTAAAATTTTTTCCGGTCATTTTCTGGACGTCAATTTATATTCAAGGGTTAATCTAAGGATGTTTGTGCTTTTGCTTCCGTAAAATACACGGTGTTTGTTCTATACCAACATACTAGTTACATTTTTCCTGGTTGATTTTCTGAGCGCAATTTTTACATCCAATGGTTAATTAAGCTGTGTTGTTCTTTTATATTCAGATAAAATACACAGTGGTTTTTTCAGATACCACATACAGAGTAAAATTTTTCCGGGTCATTTCTGGAGCGCAATTTATATCCAAGGGTTAATTAAGCGTGTTTGTGCTTTTATATTCAGTAAAATACACAGTTTTTAAACGACACATATGAGTAAATTTTTTCTGGTAATTTCTGGAGCACAATTTATATCCAAGGGTTTCTTTAAGCGTGTTTGTGCTTTTATATTAAGTAAAATGCACACAGTGTTTTTTCCTATACCGACATATGAAGTACATTTGCATTCCGGTCATTCTGGATCGCAATTTATTATTCAGGTTAATTAAGCGTCTTTTGTGCTTTTTATAATCCAGTAAAATACATGTGGTATTTTTCTATACCACAGACGATCAAATTTTTTGCTGGGCATTTAGTAGCACAATTGTATATCCAAGTCCTTGATTAAGCCTGTTACTGGTTTTATATTGAGTCAAATCCATGGTTTTTTTTAAAAATGCCACAATACATAGTTTTGTCTGTCTGGGCTCAGCGCCACCATTTACAGCGAGGACGAAAATTTAAGTACAGTCAGCACGCACCTTGTCAACGAAGAGGTGGGGCAGAGACCCCCAGCTTCGGAATATTGTAAGTGAAAGTGGCATGGGTGCTTTTTTTGGCAAGCAGTTCAGCTTCTGCTAACCCAGACCGATAGGAGGACAGTCAGTGAATGATCAAACACTCGGGTTGAAGTATATCAGGTTACGTAGTGTGTTAGCTTCTAATCCAGTTTCCTGCGTTACAACCAATTTGTTCAAATGGAAGTTTATAGGAACTATTGAACTGAAGGAGACCTAAAACTACAGGAAAGTTTTAGGTGGCACTATTTTTCATTCGTGCAATAGTTGAACGTGAGATTCTATTAGTCAAAGGTCTGGAATAGTGGTAACAGAACTAAAAAGAAGACATAAAGTAAATGAGCTGGCAAACTCTGGCTTATGGATGAACATCTACAGTATTGAATGTGGAATCGTATGTCCAACTTAGCAGAAAGTAAAATACAAGTCCTTCTGGAGAGGCCCTCCCCTGTCACTGGTGGAACAAATTACATACACATACAGATTTCCAAAGTTTGTAGATAAAGAAACAAGAATAAAAACGTATCAATGTTCATGAACAGAAAACATCAGGTGTTAAATGAAAAGTTTGCTGAACCCTGTATCTAGGTTCCAATTTTGAAAGCTGTAGGAAATTCGTTAGCTGCTATTTGTAAAATGTGGTGAAAAGGATTCCACACACAACCGCCTCTAAAATAAATAATAATAATAATAATAATAATAATCTTTAGAGCCTGTAAAGAAAGTATTTCCTTCAGCCTCGTCTGTCTTATCTGTGTACCATACCTCTTGCCACCGTCCCTTGACCACGAACTATTGCTGGGCCTTCCGTGACCTTTACCGCCTGTCCCCGACACCGATTTGCCTTACGATATTGTACCGTACCTACACCTCGCTGCCACCTCCGCAAGCAAGTCCACTTCAGGGCAACGACCTGGTGACTCCCGCCTGCATCAAAGTCCATCATCGCTTTGCGTCGGGCTCAGGTGAAATAACCGGACCTGACTTAGAGTCCGCTCCCTGGTGTGGCTATTGCCATCAGCTATGGAGGGTTGGTCCAGTGGATATCACTATCCGCTGTCCGTTGACAAGATGAATGCAGTGGAATGACGTTTATTCATCCTGTTGTCCTGGTGAAGACAAAATAACGTGTCCGCATGAAAGGCGCGCCTGAGCAAACAGCAGTTGGTCACGGCATGAGCTTCCACTTGCCAAGATTAAAATGTACACAGGGTGTACTCCATTTTGCTTGAGATCATCAATCAATATGCATTAATTTTCCTATTCTCTGTTCATCCAGAGTTCTTTCCAACATATGGGAATGCTGGAATTGCCAACGTTTGGAAATGTCACATAACCACCTATGATGAGGGAAGGCCGGTCTGCCACTGTCAGCTTAATTAGTGTGTGCTTGGCCGGTGTAAGAACGGCTGCAAGTGCATGGCAAAGTTCTTCCTGGCCTTTTTAGAAAGTTTTGCAGATGGTTTGTAAGAGTTGAACAACCATCATTGAACATGTACAGTCATATGAAAAAGTTTGTGCACCCCATAAATCCTAAATACATTTTTAGTTCTAATATTTGGGTTGTTTGCAACAGCCATTCAATTTGATATATCTAATAACTAATATTGCACGTTTTGTGTTAGTTACAATTAAACCTCATTTCATCCCGAAATATACTGTGTCCATCATTTATTAGATATATGAAATCAAAAATCTGATTTGCAAACACCCAAATATTTAGAACTAAAAATGATTAAGATTAATAGGGGTGCCCAAACTTTTTCATATGACTGTATGCCATGCAGGGAGCATGGCTCAGCCCTCCTCCTACTGCAAGCACGTGATACCATGGCTCCTTTCCATCGTCTGTCCCTAATGGTTCTAATTTCAGTTGTTGCGGAGAAAGCCACAAATCGATGTCATCTCGTGACACCAGAACATTTCCTCCCGTGGTTTTACTTCGTTGCCCAGTGAGGGAATACTCCTGTCCACTTGGATCATCAAAATTCTCATTAATTGGCCTTTCTCTGTTCATCAATTTCGCCCCTGTTTCAATAAATTTCCACCCCTGTATATTATATTTTTTCGCTTTGGGGAACATCGAATATCCTCCTGTTCATGAAATTTTCCCCCTGTTAATATATTTATTCCTGTTTCAATCAATTTCCCCCTGACCAACAGTATCCTGACTGCCCGTGTACACCAAAACCTTTCTACTACGTTACCTGACCTTGGAATCTCCGCCGTGCCTGCCCCTGACCCTGTTGGCCCTGACCTTCGACTACGAGTTTTCATCTACGATTTGGTACCCTATGGCGAAAAAAAATCCGCTGCATCTACGGCTGCCACTGCAACTATTCGCAGCCGAGGGGTATGCGACCTGGGGTTAGGAAATTCCCACCACAGAAAGTCCCATCCTGTCATTGCTTCGGGCTTCGTGTATACACACAGCGTTGCTGCACAGGGACTCACACCATCATCACATCATCAGACTCGCTCCGCGATGTGGCTGGTGTGCGCTGAGGCTGGGGTCACATGTACACATGGGTGATTCGGGGGGGAGGACCACTTTGTGGTACTTGCTGCGCGTTGGGAGTAGGAGCCACCACTACCCATGTCGTTACAATGGCACATAGTGAATGACCAAGTTTCCTGCCAGTCTTTGAAATAGGTGCAGAGTCCACCAACTTGAAAAGGGAGGGACTGCAGTACCAACCACCGATCTTGGACCAACATGACCTAGTGGTGCGGGTCAACCATGGCTCCGGTAGATGGACACCGGATCTGTGGCCTCGGCAGGAGGTGACTCCCTGCTGAGTGACGTGATCTGCGATCTGTGGCGGCTCCAGGAACCTACTATTGTGTCTTGATTGCTATGGTAGGATACTTACCCTCATTTGTTTTTTTTTTCCTAGCTGGCACAATAGCCATGCACTTTATCAGTGCTGCATTCCCGCATCAGTTATTTGGTCATTATGTGCCCACGTAAAGTGCCCACGGAATTTAGAGTGAAGTGATCTAAGAGCGGCGACTGTCATGGTGCGTGTCATACTAAAACACAGCAATTGTACTTATAGACCAAACCACGATCCCTAAGCATATTTAAGCATCCGGCAGCATGACAACGTTCTACAACACCCTACACAAGCTCTCTGACATCAAGAAATAGCTGTTTTTAATGCGATTCGTTGTGAATTTTGTCAGAAAATTCGACGAACTCTGCGAATCGAATATTTGAGAACTTTGCCCATCTCTACTTATAACCTGTTAAAAGGAGAGTATGCTGTAGGTTCAGATTGCCACTTTCTATAAGTATTTTGGGAAGAAACAACCAGTGCTTCCCCTATTCAGAGTCCTCATAAGAACCTCAGGGGTTGACTTTGTTTGCTTATGAGCTGTTAAGAAAAGAATGTAATGTAGATTGCCACTTTCTAAGAGTGTAGTGGGCAAAAGCAAGTGGTGTTAGCCCCTCTACAGGATACTTATGAGAACATCAAGGATTGACTTGATTTCCTTGTGACCTGTTTGGAGAGTAGCATGATGTAGATTGCCACTTTCTATGAGTATGGTGGGTAAAAGCAACTATTGTTACTCTCTCATCTTCTACATTGGTCCTCATAAGGTGCTTAATTAGTTTTGTGTTTTCCTTGAAAGTACCCTAGAGGCGACATGGGCATTATTACAAATACCCCCAGGGCAGGTAACACATTGTCATGATATATTTGTTAAACTTCTTCCAGTTCTCTGTAAAGTTCTCCTCTGCTGCTTTACGTGAACAAGAAGGGAAACATCCATTTTTCTACTTGCATATCCCTTACTGGCATTGCAAATGCGGCTTATTGATATACTAATATTTGTCTACTTTTTAGTAATTTCTACTTGCGTCTTGCCAAAGGCAAGTAAATTTGAGCCTGTTGTGAATAACCATTTCTTATCTGTATTACACTTCTTTTTCGACTTCTTCCGTAATTATGCAGCTGTTTGGAATAAGTTGACACTTTGAGAAGGAATAATAATAGGAGTCTCTCTGAGGAGACAAGCAGAATCATTGATTAGTTTTATCTGCAAGCAGCGTATTTTCTCTGGGCGTTCTGGCATGAACTGAAAGGCTGATGCCAAAATTGTGCATAATACGCGTCTCACAGGATGGACGGTGTTACAGGGAGAGAGGGAAATGACATTATGGATTGGACTAAAAAGTTGGGCAAGTGTTACATTGTATTAGACAAGAACTGGATCTTATTGTGAAGTGAAAGAAGTAATTGACTTTGTCCAGGTCAACATAACATATTATTTTTAGGATGCTGCTGCTTTTATTATATAAAAATGATAATACTCACCTTTCATCACACCAACATTCTAGCTTTGCCACTGACCTCTATCTGCGCTAAATAGTAAAGTCAATTTCACCCCACTGTTTGGTTGGGATGGTCACTTCCCTTGCCAACAGCATATTGAGATTAACTTTTGAATGGTGACATCAGGGAATTGCACATTGCCATTGCAGCCAATCAGTGGCTGCACCAGTGATGTTCTGTTCGGCCAGAGTGGGAAAGTCTTTTAAAAGACCCCCGTAGCGTGGATTGGGTAGAGAGGGGGAAAAGATAAACTTTTTTTATTTTATCAGAATATCAGTGTCCTGAATTTTTTGTTTTGTTAAAATGACCCAAATAAGTCCTTTACTTATCTGAAATAAAGTTTTTGTTTTTCAAGCCCCTTAAGGATATATGCCTCATAGTAACGACCTCAAAAAAAACCCTGTAAAGCCCGGGTGGACTGGGAATAAAAATCAGCCCTGGCACAAAGCCCCCACCCCCACATACAATATCCGCATAAATTTATTTTTTTTTAATTTCCCTTGTTCTCGCACATCGCCACTTTCTAAAACAAACTACATTAAAGGTGCTTTCACACAGAGCTTTTTTTGGTCATTTTTTTTTGTTTTTGGTGGTTTTTGTGCAGAAAGGGAGAGCAGTTAATGCTGAACATTCTGCACAAAAAAAAAGCATAAAAAAAAAACCAAAACCTCTGTGTGAAAACGCCCTACAACAAGCAAAGGGAAAAAAAAAACAGTGGTGCAAGAAACCCCTCGTCACGAGTGGTGGCACTTTCTTTACAATCAGGGACAACCCCCCAGCACTTTCATAGGCACCAACTAACCTACAACCCCCCCAATCACATCCAGTATCATCACCATACATAATAGGGCCCGATTTAACACAGAAGTAAAAGACCCCTGACGCGGGACCCCAGGGGACGATTCTGATGGGATTATTCTCTTCCTTTTCTTCTCCATCTGGCCCCAAACCCCCATGATTCTTCCTGTGAGTCGTCTCTTCCCTTTTTTTTCTGTCCGTACAGATCAAAATTTTTCTCCCGGTCATATTTCCCGTAAAATTTACCACAAATACATATTAGATCTCCTTTTCCGACTTTTCCTATAAAAACCCAATTGTACAAAAATCCCCATTCATAAGCCCCAAATAGTAATTGTGCCCATGTTGGTGCCCACACTAAAATTTTACCCCGAACAGTATAGTTAGATCCTAAAAAATTTGAAATTAAAAAATTAAAGTGGCATGAAATAGGTAGACCCCCTTAGGGAGATTCAAGCCCCCCCGATTAGGCAGGTAAGTATATAGACCTCCTAAAGCAGGTAGCTGGGGCTGTCCCAGGTAATTAGCCAGGTAAGGCCAGTAATTACCCAGGCAGGGCCAGTAATTAGGCAGGGCCAGTTCTTAGGCAGATAAGGCTAGTTCTTGGGCAGGCAGGGCTAGTAATTAGGCATGTAGGGCCAGTAATTTGGAGGCAGGGCCAGTTCTTAGCCGGGCAGGACCACTTCTTGGGCGGGCAGGGCCAGTTATTAGGCAATAAGGCTAGTTCTTGGGCAGGCAGGGCCAGTAATTAGCGGGGTAGGGCCAGTAATTAGGCAGGAAAGGGGGTTTTCGGGCAGTAGGGCTAGTTCTCAGACGGGCCCAGGGCTAGTAATTAGGCAGGCAGGGCCAGTAATTAGGCAGGCAGGGCCAGTAATTAGGCAGATAAGGCTAGTTCTTAGGCAGGCAGGGCTAGTTTGTAGGCAGACAGGGCTAGTTGGTAGGCAGGCAGGGCTAGTTTGTAGGCAGATAGAGCTAGTTAGTAGGCAGGCAGGGCTAGTTAGTAGGCAGGCAGGGCTAGTTGGTAGGCAGGCAGGGCTAGTTGGTAGGCAGGCAGGGCTAGTTTGTAGGCAGATAGGGCTAGTTTGTAGGCAGGCAGGGCTAGTTTTTAGGCAGATAGGGCTAGTTGGTAGGCAGGCAGGGCTAGTTTGTAGGCAGATAGGGATAGTTTGGAGACAGGCAGGGCTAGTTTGTAGGCAGATAGGGCTAGTTGGTAGGCAGATAGGGCTAGTTGATAGGCAGGCAGGTAGCTGGGGCTGTCCCAGGTAATTAGCCAGGTAGGTCCAGTTATTACCCAGGCAGGGCCAGTAATTAGGCAGGCAGGGCCAGTTCTTAGGCAGATAAGGCTAGTTCTTGGGCAGGCAGGGCTAGTAATTAGGCATGTAGGGCCAGTAATTAGGAGGCAGGGCCAGTTCTTAGCCAGGCAGGGCCAGTTCTTAGGCAGGCAGGGCCAGTTATTAGGCAGATAAGGCTAGTTCTTGGGCAGGCAGGGCCAGTAATTAGGCAGGTAGGGCCAGTAATTAGGCAGGTAGGGCTAGTTCTCAGGCAGGTAGGGCTAGTTCTCAGACAGACAGGGCTAGTAATTAGGCAGGAAGGGCCAGTAATTAGGCAGGCAGGGCCAGTAATTAGGCAGATAAGGCTAGTTCTTAGGCAGGCAGGGCTAGTTTGTAGGCAGACAGGACTAATTTGTTGGCAGATAGGGCTAGTTTGTAGGCAGATAGGGCTAGTTTGTAGGCAGATAGGGCTAGTTTGTAGGAAGATAGGGCTAGTTGGTAGGCAGGCAGGGCTAGTTTGTAGGCAGATAGGGCTAGTTGGTAGGCAGGCAGGGCTAGTTGGCAGGCAGGCAGGGCTAGTTTGTAGGCAGATAGGGCTAGTTTGTAGGCAGGCAGGGCTAGTTTGTAGGCAGATAGGGCTAGTTTCTAAGCAGGCAGGGCTAGTTTGTAGGCAGAGAGGGGTAGTTAGTAGGCAGGCAGGGCTAGTTTGTAGGCAGATAGGGCTAGTTGGTAGGCAGGCAGGGCTAGTTTGTAGGAAGATAGGGATAGTTGGTAGGAAGGCAGGGCTAGTTGGTAGGCAGGCAGGGCTAGTTTGTAGGCAGATAGGGCTAGTTTGTAGGCAGGCAGGGCTAGTTTGTAGGCAGATAGGGCAAGTTTCTAGGCAGGCAGGGCTAGTTTTTAGGCAGATAGGGCTAGTTTGTAGGCAGGCAGGGCCAGTAATTAGTTTAAAAAAATAATTATAATAATACATACCTGGTTTCCTCCTTCCCCCTCCTCTTCTCTCTTCTTCTGGCCCGGAGCCGGCGGCTGCTCCTTGCAGCAGAGTGCAGGCCGCGGGAGAAGGCGCGCGATGGTATCATCACAAAGCGCACCTGTCCCGCGGCCTCCTGGGGGTTGACGGCCGGGATCAGAGGATCTCGGCTGTTCTGCTCGGCCCTGTTGCACCGCGCGGTGCAGGCGGTTTTGGGGTGATGGCTGATGGCTGGATTTTGTGACCCACGTGCGACCATTGCGGCCCCTGTAGCTGTGCCGGCACTCAGGGCCCGCCGGGGGGGAAACACCAGCCCCCTCGGTGGGCAATCCGAGCCGGCGCTGCGGCCCGGACCCCAGCGGCCCATGGGCAGTCTGGGCCTGGTAAAGTCTGATACTTCTTTTTGTAAATTCACTGTGGAGTGTCACTGGGCCGCATGCAATGTTGATAAACCACACCAGGAGTGATTTTTAGTGAGTCCCGTTCTTCACCTCAACCTCAGAAATGGAGCTTAGACTCTGCTGCAGGATTCCGGTAATACCCCGCGTGATCACTATGATGGCAGCTGAAAATTAACAGGTACTGGAGGATCATGCTAGGTATGTAGTCAGATGTAGCAGGTCAGGTCAGCAGAGTCCTTTCATAGTCCTAAATGTAGCAAACGGTCAGGGCAGGCAGCAGGCAAACGGAAGTCAGTAGTTAAGCTGAAGTCTGTAATCCAGGAATCAAAGATCTGGAACAGGGACAGGGGAGGTGTTCCTTTAAACCAGGTGGACAGCAATTGGCCAATCGCAGGTAGGTATTTTGCATTGGCCCTTTAAGGCTAAAAGGGACAGCATGCACCAATCAGACATTACACAGATTGTAGAAGGCGATGCGATGACTGCAGCTGAGAAGCTGTCCGTCACACAGAGTGATGCAAGGGCAGATGGTCACGAACAGGAACAGCATGGCGGTTCATAACATGTCTTTTATTCCATATTCTAATTCTTCCTAACATACGTTGGGTACAGTAACAATAAATTGAAGACATATAGAAGGCACAATAATTGCCAGATTAGGCAACACAGGTTTTGTAGAGGGGCTTCCCTACTCAAAACTATTATCTACTAGCCAGCTTCCCTACTCAAAACTAGCCAGCTTCCCTACTCTTAAATTAGACAACATCTTTTAATGAATGATCTGTAATACCATATTCCTCTCGCAGAGGTCTTTGATAACAGCTAATCGCTAGAGGGTCAACATTTAGAGAAGTGTTGTCCAAATAAAACAACCCCTTTGAAATACTTTGGAGACCAGGTTTTCAACTTTAAACAGTTGAATTTTTGTTTGAAAAATTGTTAAGAAGTGTTTAATAAAAAATATCAAAACCTCTTTTACCTATTGCTCTTAATATAGACTAAAATGGATGTATGGTACACTGTGGCTGGAAACTGACCCTAAGGAGTTTTCAGCTTTGAACAATCTCTATTTTCTATAACAGTCCTTTGTCAATAAGTTGATGACAAAGTGTCCCTATACTAGGACAATATCAGAAAAACAAGAAAAAATGGGGCAATAATGCATGATAAATTTAAGTCATAAACTTTATTAGTACAAACTGCAACAAGAAAGATAAAACATTTAAAAAACAAACAACTACAACGGTGCAAAAATAAACATAATGGGGAAAAACCATACGTGCCCCAATATAAGTGTGACAACCTGGACAAGTCATTATAATTAAAGAGGAATAAAAAAAATCCCAGAAATTAAGTAAGGAAGAATATAAAACGTCAAAGATAAATGTGAGAAAGAAAAAAAGCAAAAATAAATCCCAGTAAAGTCACAAAGAACAGAAGTCACACAAGATTACCTTACACCTGTTGCCCTGTTCAGGTTTCATCAGGGGTATCAGCTGTGGGTAAACCTGGAAATAAGTTTTCAATTTCCCTGTGGCGCCACCGAAGAGGAAATTAAGCATTACACAGTGCTCATTGACATCAGTGAGTTGTCTGTGTAATGCAGAACAGGACTGGATAAGGCCTCCAAGCAAGTGATTTTCTTTGTAATTGTTCTCCAAGAGAGACAGATTCTGGGCAGACGATCTCCTATTATTTATTAAGAATTCTTTAATAGTGTGTATAAAAATTAGTTTTGTAAAATTGGACAACAACAATAATTTTCTACTATATCATAGATACATGTGAGGATATGACATTAGTGAAGGCTGTGATTTTGGACCCAAGGTCCTGAATAAAAGGGCTATATAGAATTCCCCAACCCAATTCCATCATTACCTACTGATTTCTAATGTTGTAAGATTTAGAGGCTAAATTATCTAATACTCATTTAAAGAAAATATGAATTCCTAGACAGTGCTTCATCATTCAGGACCTTCACCTATTGACCATGGAAGAAACCAACTGCAAAGAATTTTTTGGCACGGAGGACCAACACACTTGTGCATTACATGGACAGATCATTGATTTTGATGCAAACTAGTTAAAAAAAGGGTTAAGGAAAATTTGTCAGGTGGGTTCCAGTGAGGGTGCCAATACACTGCTTTGCCTTGGAATTTTGTATAAGAATTCAAACAAAGCCCTCATGGGTTTGTTTCCCCCACTGTAAAAGGAAAATTTTTGCGACAAGGATAAAAACTGTATTTTTCTTAGAATTCCCCAACCTGATTCCATCGCTACCTATTGATTTCTAATGATGTATGATTTAGAGGCCCCATTATCTAATACCATTAAGGAAATTGAATTTTTAGCGTGCTTCATCATTCAGGACCTTTACCTATTGACCATAGAAGAAACTAACTGCAAAGAACATCTTGCACTGGAGGACCCAACACACTTGTGCATTACATGGACAGACCAATGATTTTGAGGAAAACATTAAGGGGGGTTTTACTAGGAAATATGCCCGGGTGCCGGGCCCAGTGGGGGTTTCCCCAAAACCAGGGCTTTGCCTGGAAAGTGTATAAAAATTTCAGAACTAGCACCAATGATTTTTTTCCCCGGGTTTTAAGAACTTTTAGCACAAGTGACGGGAAAGTACCCTGTAACTGGGGGGAAATGAAATTGCTGTTGGTTTTTAAGGGTTTTTTTTGTCAGGGCAAAGCGGGCCGACTGCAGACAGTCCAACAGCTGAGGGGGCCTCCCTCCCTGTACTTTGCGCTGACAGCCTTGAGGACGGGGGGCCCAGCCACTCCTGAAGGGGCGAGTGCACACCCAATGGGGGCCCCGGGGGGCCGCTCCAACACTCGGGGGCGGTAGGGGGAACCCCATTAAACCCTCCCGAAACGACTGCTGCGCCTGTGAAATTCCTGGCTACTCGTGTTTCTTTTTGGTTATTGGTTTTTTGCTTTCTGTGTACCGACTGGGCCTGTTCTCCTGCCCCCCCGGCTTGTCCCCCTGATTTTGTCTCGTTTCCCCTTTGTTTTTTGACCTGGGCTTTTTTACGTTTATCCTCTTTTGATTTGTGGTTTTTGCGTTCCATTTGATTTGAACCGGACTGTTGCCTATTTTCCCCTTTGACGGCCCCCATTTGGGCAGAGCGGGGACTGTCCCCCGTTGCCGCCTTCCCCCTAGGGCAGCCGTAAAGTAGGCAGGGACAGTGGGCTGGTTCCGTTGGGGCTCACGCACCCCCCCTTTGACGTGACAACACGGGGGCCAAAACCTTATGCTCCCCTCACTATGGACCCCATGACAGCTCTGGAGAGCAGTGCAGGGGCTAACCCAGCTAGCCAGGATCGGCGCTGGGGGTAAAAACAGGTCACCCCAAGTAAGGGGGTCCTGCTTACCTTCCCTCCTGTGGAACCCCCTACCAGTTGCCGACAGGTTGAGGTAACGGGAAGGCCTTTGGGGCTTTTAGAGGGGGTTGTGTCTGTTTTTCAGGCTCCGCCCACTTACCTCAGGGAATGGGAACAAAGGGGGGGGAATTGTTATGTCCTTACTGCGGGGTCCCCCCCAGGAGGGGGATTTTCGTTACCCCCCATGACTCACCTGAACTGTCTTCTGGGGACAGGTTCTTTGCCGCTTTAGGGGTCCCTTTTTAAGCCCCAATAGGGAAGCTGTGGCGGGGGCTCACGACCACCTTGAGGCGGGGGAGAAAGACTGTGGAGGATTTTTGTTTTCCGAATTTTCGCGGTGTTCCTTTTGGGGGGAACGAGCAGCCCAATGCCGTTTAGATTGGGGTTTTAGCTGCCATGTGAAGGTTTTATTGGGCTTACCCACCCCTGGGTCTTTAGATGACCCATGGCAGGGCCGTTCTTGGACAGACGTTTTAGGGGAAGGAAAGAAAAGGTTTTTCCCCCCCCGGGGTTTCCACCCTGGTCCCCCCCAACCCGTTGTTTCCGCGTAAACCCAGAGGAGCCCCATGCAAGTAGGGCTTTTCTGTCACTGGGGCATGACCGTAGGACTACCGTCAAAATCCGGGGGTTTTGTTTTTCTACTGTGAGAAATGGACACAGAATTCGGAATGCTCCAAACGGAAGCCCAGGTGGGAAGGACCCCAACGCCGGGGGTGGCCCGGAGGTCACCTGGCGGCAGGTATTTCCAAATTGTATCAAATAAGTTGCTGCAAGTTAAAGTTTCATATTTGTGTGTCCGGTTCTGGGAGTGCTTTGGGATTCGGGAAACGTTCTAATTTTTGTTGATGCGTTTTCCCCCAAACGCTGGGCCTACCTTGTAACCGCTACTGACTTGCTGCGGGTAGTGGCTATTGACTCACTAATCGGGGCGTAATCAATATTTACCCCTACTGGAAGTGGTGGTGGGGGTCCAAACATATTAAAAGTGTATTTTTTTTTGTCAGGAGGGGTGGCCCGCCTAAGGGTGTTGGGGCTGCCTGGGTTCAAAACATAATCCAGGTTTTTACTGGAAACAGGAAATTAGTCAGGTGGGAACAACGGTGTGTTTGACCAGATGTCTCCTTAACCCTACGGGCAAACTGATGTGCAGGGTAATGTTTATCTAACTTGCCAGCGTTGAAGCCTATGCGGCTCTTGTGAAGGGGCCCATCTGGGGGTAAGGTTCCCAGAACTCGTCCCCGGGAACTTTGCCCCCCACCGTCCGAAAGCCGTATTTGGGGGTTTAGGGGGGTTAACCCGGGGGGGCTTTCGGCTGAAATTACCCTCTTTTTCTCCGAAAAACAAACGTTCCCGTTGTGACTTCGAGAGGTATATTTTTAGCCTGTGACTCCGCCCCTAGGCCTCCTTTTCCCTTTTTCATAGGGGGAGTTGAACCCCCGCCCGGGAAGGGTCCCCCGTGGGCCCCTCCCAAAAAGGGGGGGGGTACTGTCAGGGAAGGTGTCAGACTGCGACGGCGCAACAGCTGATTGGGGCCCCCTCCCTGATACACTTCTGCTGACCCCCTTGTGGTGACAGGGGGCCCCCCCCTCCTGACAGGGGGCGATGACCACCAATGGGGGGACCCGGGGGCCGCTCCAATCAATGCGGGGCGGTATCCGGGAATCCCATTTAAAAATCCCTGAAAGCTTTACTGCTGCGCCTTGATTTCCCGCTACCTTTTGTTTCTTTTTTTGGTTTTTTGTGTTTGCTTATCTGTGTCCTGACCCCGGCCTGTTCTCCTAAACCCCCCGGGGTTTCCCTATTTTGTGCTTCGCTTTCCTTGGCTTTTGCCGCTTTTTTTACGTTTTTTCCCCCTGGTTCTGATTTGTGGCTTTTTTCGTTCCTATTTGATTTTGAAAAGGGGGGGTGTCTTGCTTTTTCTTCCTTTTTTCGGCCCCGCCTTGGCAAAAGGACGTCGCCCTTTTCCGTCTGCCGCCTAGGGGAGCACGCAAGTAGGCGGGAAAATGGGGGTTCCAGTTAGGGCTCACTGCACCTCCCTTGACGTGACAAGTTTCCATCTGATTCTTTCACTCCCAAAATATTGTAATTAACTTATTTTATGAATAAAAATTTGTCCAAACACGCCCTTGAAAGATAATCACCAATAAGAGCCTATTACAGAATTGCTTGGAAAATGGAGCCACAAATACAAAAAGTATTTTTTACCAACCTTGTACCATGTTTATACTGTCATAGTCCACTTCAAACAGACCCGCATCTAACCTGTGGATTTATAACATTACCCAAATGTTCGTGGAAAGGGAAAAACTCCTGAAAAAAGTATAAAAAAAATTTGAATCTACCAGAAGAATTTAAGACTGAAGGGTGAATTTGTCAATTGCTTTTCTTTTCTTTTTCACTCGTTTCTTCCATTCATCTCAGCACTTCCCTAAATAGTTTTTTTAGAATCTTCACTTGAAGCCTCAGTTTTAACATAATAAGGTGACTTTATGCACTGCTCATAGCTGCTGGGAAGAAACAGAAACATACCGCATAATTTGGTATCGATCATGCCGTATCTGATTTTTTTTTTCCCCCAGGCGTCGTAACATTTACGTAAATTTAATTGAAGAATTTGGGGGTGGGTTTTTTTTTGACCCTTTGTGTAGAAAAATCATGGTCGTAGCTAAAATAAACGTTATACATTGACAGATGTTAGAAGCGCCAGCAGATGCTTCACACACAAGCTGTTCAATTTACTCACAATTTTGGTTTTCAAGACCCATTTCAGTTGGCCTTTGTGGCAATCTGTACTGCTGTATAAATTCATTATGTATAGGTTTAGGCATATATTGGATTCAATTATTTCTTAAGTACTAACTCATCTACCAAGACCAAGTCATTTTTAGGCAATACAATTTTTCAGTATTTCATCTTCCTGTGTCCCCAGAGTAATAACTTTTATATTTCTGCAAATCAATACTGCCACATGAGTTTGTATTTTATGTAAGACAAATTGCAGTTCCTACATTTGCCATTTTAGAGTATATATACATCTCAGTTTTTCATTTTATGAAATTTAAATTTTTCTGGGGAGCAAGCAAAAAAATAATTAAAATTATGCCTTTTTTTTCTTACGTTTCGACAACTAGTGTTGTGTTTGAGAGTTGGCCTGACCCAATTGTTGAAAAACTCTAGGACCAATCACCAGCCTTTCCAGAGAAGTGGACAGTGAATCATGCAACTGATGGGAAATATGCCCTAGATGCCAAATGAATGATGCACTTTTTTTTTTCGTTTCTAGTAAAAGGCTGGTGATTGGTTGCATGATTTTCCTGAGATTGAGCGAGAAACTGAGGCAAAACTGGTCTCAGCACAAATTTGAGATACAATCCTACTGTATTAAAGGGGATGTATCGCTTCCTTAGTTCGGCTGATTCACACTGCTCTCAGCTTCTCAACTCTGGAAATGCAGGGGCATTTCTTCCCCTCCCAGCTGGGTGACATCATCCCCAACTTCACTGTGCATGCTGGCTCCCGAGGCTCCCCCCTCCCTTCTCTGAGTCTACATGTCACTGGGGTCTTTCCCTATCAGTCTTATTTTGTAAGAGCTGTATACATTACCACAGGCTGCATTCAATCTAGACTGAGCACTCTCCCTCTCACAGTGGAAGTTTTACAGCCTATGAAGGGGCACAGTCCCCTTTAGCAGGAGAGTTAGGCCCGGACAAAATGTTATGTTTTCTATTGTAAATCTGTTGCAGTCTTTTTACGGGTGTGGAGAGAGAAAATCTAGGGCCCCCCAAAACTCTGAGTCAGGCGGGGATCGACAAATTGTTGCGTTTCCTGATTGTGTAACCCCTTTTGTGTAATTTGTTTCTTCTGCTAAATAAAGTAAAAGGTACAGTCCCTTACTCTGAGGGGAGACACAGCCCGTGAATATGACCGGGGGGCTGTACCGAAGTAAAAGAGCTCTCAGCTAGTGAAATGCAAGGGGGAGGATCTGGAGGGATGACCAGGACTGGATTCTGTAAACAAAAAAACAAGAAAGGTACTGGAATACAAACGCTTTGCTAATGCATCTTTTCAAATTTGTTTGTTTTCACTGCCCCTTTTCGAGACTTTAAAATGAAATGATAAAACCCCTTTAACTACCAATACTTTGGGGTATTTTATGTGGAACATTCTTTTAAATAAAACATATTTTTTTTTTACCTTTTGCTGACATGAACTACAGTTTCATCACAGTGCCAAAAAGGAGGAAAAGAGTTGAGTTAGTCACTGACCCCCGTCCTTTTACGGCAGGCGACAGCTGTATTATGCCGGGACTTGTGCTAGCGCTTTAGGCCATCCTGGGCGGGTTGTATGGGAAACTTTTTTGTACACTTTTCGAAACAAATCATTTTTTGCGTACATGTACAAGGATTGCTCGCCAATGGTAAATTACCCTGGGGGGGACTTAAAGTAAAAATAAAAAATTTTTAAAAAATAAAAACAATAAAATAAAAAAAATTTTCAAAACACCCCATTTTCATTTTAACAAAAAAAAAAAAAAAAAAAAATAAAAATACACAAAATTGTATCACCAAAAATCCTTAATTAAAATTATTAAAATAAAAACATAATTTATCCTAAATGGGGGGAAAAAAAATTTCCCCAATACCAAAATTTTGATCTAAACGGGTTTTTAAAAAATCACATTTTTTCCAAAAGATCCAAATAAAAACAATACTACAGTCCACAAAAAGAGGACTCTCTCAGGTCCAAAGTTGTAAAAATAAAAAAGTTATTGGTGATGGAAATTGGCGATTTAACAAGATTTCACAAAAAAAATATATTTTTTTTTTTTTTTTTAAAAGTACTAAAAAAATAAAGAAAAACCCAAATTTGGGAAACCAAAAGATACCTGCCTTTGTAATACAAATAGCATGCCATTTCTATCAAACAATGAGCTTCATAAACACAAAACTTTCACAAAAATGTCACATTTCATTTTTTTTTATTTTATTTGTGTTTTCCAGTACAAAATAGGGTACTGATAACTAGCACATCTCTCAAGAACCAAGCCTCCATTGGTCTATGTAGATGGAAAGATAAAAAAAATATATGGCTCTTGGAAGGTGGTGGAGGGGAGAGTGAACACGACTGCAGTAGAAAGAGTTTAAAATTAAAATTATTTTATTTAAAAATATTTTACATTTATTGCTCCTTGTTGCTCCGAATATGGATATAACAAAGGTTAATTTGACAGATAACCCACAATGTTGTCACTGCACAGAAAGTTATATACACTTTTTCAATACTTTTCAATGGCTTTTCTTTAAATCTTTTTTTATATCCTTTGGGATGATGATTTTACCTAAACTTTTTGCTTATGTTATACCAACATATATAAGCAAATTAATTAAAAGTTTATTCCCACCATACACATTGAAGGCATATTGAATGTCATCAATGTGAGATAGGTGCAGGTGTCAAGAACAGACCCTAGAACCATTCAATTTTGAATGGAAAGGCGGTCGGAACACTCATTGATTTCAATGGGAGTTCCGAATACAGCTGAGTGGTACCACTATGTCACCAATCAGGAGTGCAAGAAGGTTTTATTCTTGGTATATTTAGTTGATTGATCATTTCTAGTGGTCCACTGTTTCATCAGTCATCTATGTACATTAGATGCAGGTGTTCATTCTGTTCTTCTAAGTTCAACTTTCTGTACCATATTTTTAGTGACATCTACATGGTGATAATAATGACTTATTAAGTGGAGTACAGTGAGTATATGGGATTAAAAATTGCAATACACAGTAAGGGGTGAGGAGTACAAGGGTACCATCCAAGAGTAGAATTTTGCCATTGGCTTTGGAGATTTTAACAAAGATTAACAGAATATTTATTTTTCATCCCAATTCGATTTATTCATAGATTCATTGCAGATATTACTTTTGTACTAAGCAATAGTTATCTTAAATAAGAAAGAAGACAGGGGCGCACCATGAAAATTTTACATAGGATGGAGGAAAGGGGGGCAAGTGTTGTGTGACAAGTATTGAGAGCAACACATCAAGCTGTTATTATGTGCAAATAAAAACAATTGTTACATTGCTTGTCTTGCTGTCTATTTTTTCCCCAATCCACCATGAAATAGACCCAAGGTGTGCTTGGTAGAGAGATCTGGCACATAGTCATAATTGTCAAGGGATATCATGGATATTCCAAATGTGTAATAAATGGTTGGTTTCCTTATGTCCCACCCATTTAAATGTTACCAACCCCTAATGTATGTAGTCTATAGGAGTTGTACACTATGAATGTTGTGGGTTGTAGAACTGTGAGTAAGCAATGTAATGGCAATGCATTGTCTATATTAGTGTGCCACTGAACTCCAGGTGAACCTTGCCCATGTTTAAAATGTTGAAGTTATATATTGTGTATGAGAAATGTCAAGTCATTGTGATTCATGCAAGCTGTATACTGAAAGATACATTGATAAGCATCTGGTTGGTGAGGAGTGGTCTTCATGGAGACAAGGGATGAGAAGTAGGTTATAAATTGTCCTAGTAAGTAGTGCTGGTGTGGTTCGATCTGTTGTTGTGTGGACCCTGAAAAAAATCAAGATGGATGGGGTTACTTAACCCACTAGTTGGGGCTGTTAACCTGCAGGCCTAAGATCAGCATCCTTCCCTATTCTTTGACCATGGATCCCTGAAGCATAGGGGAAAGACATATCTGGAATGGAAAGCAGAAAGTAAGTTCTGGCTGGGTCTCATGGAAAGGTACATTGGGTGTACAAGCACGCATTGGCCTTGTGACCCTGTTGATGTCCAGTATTTTTTTCTGGCCTGGCTCCACAAACCCAAACCCAGTTCTCCTGGGGTTTTACTCTGTTAACTCCTTGTAGTCTAAGCTGCATCTGAGTAAGGGACTATTACATGGGAATGCTCCTGGCGGCTAGTTGCATACATTTGAGAAAGGCAATATATTTAGTGAAGGAAAGAGGGATGCCATATATAACAAATTGCCAGAGAATAAAGTGAGAGTTAATGTTTCCACCTTTAACCCCGTCTGCTCTCTGGCTTCCATACCTGCACTTCATCAATGGCACCTCACACCAACACCTCAGGCAGGAGACTACAACCACCGTCAGAGTGTGCCCTGGGGAAGTAACACCACCACCAATCTGTAAGTCCCCCTCTTCACTTTAACAATACCGGGGAAGTAAGAGAGGTGAGGTGTGTGCTGGCACTATGTCCAAGCACTATTTCTCCTATCCTCTCCTTTCCCTTCTCTGACCCGTTGTATATTGACACCCCAAAATGGATGTCTTTTTTATAGAATTGAAGTAGAAGTTTGCTATTCTGTTCTATTACTTATACTGGGTTTGTCTATAACAGTAATAAATGGAAAAATCCTGGTTATTTTAAAGGATTCACTTTCTTTTCTTCCAGATGTACATTGGTTTGTGGGTCAGTAAGAATAGATAACTTTGGGAGCCCACTATCCAAGATATGACTGAAACACTGTAACCTGTGAGAGACAGAAACACAAAGGTGACAAAATAATAATTGAACAGACTTTATTTTTCAGCTCAGTTTACTTGAAATGTGTATGTAGTTATAATTCCATACAAAGGCACAATACAATTAGTTGCAAATTCAGTGTCTTTGCACATGTCATACACCACATGAAAGAGTAACCCCTAACTCTTCCTTATAGTACCCACCCTAAGGGTACTTATTCTGTATGTCTGCTGGCCTTTCTGAACACTACTGTCGCAACTCGTCAGTTGACTCACTTCTCTTAGTAAAAGTGGGTGCTTATTAACCCAGTTGTGGTTGTGCACCCTCAAAGTACCCCACCACGTGCCTCTCTGTGTAACCAAGGTGAGTCTCATCCAAACTAAGGTGCATTCTCCAGTCATTACACCTATCACTGCTAGAAGAAAGGATTCTTCCCCAACTTGCCTAGTTTACGTGCTTCTGTACTGTGTTTCAATGATGTAGGGAAGCCTATCTCTGGGCTTTTGGGGGACTAGACCTAGGATCATCTCCATTTGTTACAAAACTGGAACTGAATCCAACTGGACAGGAATAGAACTGAAATAGCTGATCCTTCACACTAAGGCTAGCTATGTAGACTATTAACTCCTTCTATGCTCCCAAAATGTCTAGCTGACACTTGCATTGGTTTACACCACAATCACATGTACATATTCTTAGAGCAGCAGTATAATAACTTAGTAAAGCAGAACAAACATTAGAACTCACATTCATATAATAAACTCTCTCAAAATGCTACAGAATAAACATGTTAAAATCTTATAATACAGTAAAAAATAAATTATGTGTAAATATATCAACCTTGATAAAGCCGCCCCATTACACTACAACACATCTGCATGGATCCTAAGGAATTTTACACATTTTGTCCAACTTACTCATTTTGTTGAACAGTTTGTCAACATTGGACAATTGCCTCCCATACTCCCCAGGAAAGAAAAAAAGAGCCCTACGTCTCTTGTCTTGGAAGACTGCCATTCATTACATGCTTCCTTCCACAGTTAGACAGTTCTTGAGGACAATATCTAGCAGACAAAAGTCTGTCTGAAGAGACACCCCTTTAATGTATATCTTCATCTATGTGCTTACATATTCTTACCTATCAATACACTGAAAAGCAAGCAAACGTATACATATAACTCATTTTATGAAAAGGAATACTGCCAAGGGACAGAAAAAAAGTGAATATCCTTATCTAGTCCTGCTACAGGGAGTCTCAACTTTGCCCTGCTACCCTATTGGGCCCAAAATTCTCTTTCAAATAAGAAAAGACCAGTTTTTAAATCCCACTTAATACTTAAGGGGTCCTTCTACTAATTTGAAGCAAGGCTGCTCCAAAGCTTTGTTGCATCTCAGCCATCAATTGATAAGGGTTGTTTTATGTGGCCCCATAGGCATAATACAGGCTGGAGAGGAATTTACCTTTGAAGAACTTGGAGAAAGTTTCTTCATAGTAATATCCAGTTAAAGTATTCATGGTGCAAAGCAAAAAAAAAAAAAAAAGATTCAGTTTAATTGTTGTACCAGGGTAGTTAACGTCTTTATCATAAATAATGCTTGCCGTACAATTCTAGTTGACAACCTTTTTATAATGTAATCTTCTTCATGGGACTCCTCTGCATTCAATTAGCCTAATGTATAATTAACTTCTGAAAAACGACACTCCTGGAGGAGATGCCGCCGTTGTTTTCCCAGTTTTTATGCTGTTGTTCAATGTAACATGAAATCTTGATGTTTTTCATTTTCAGAAAGGATATTTAAGTCTCGGTTCTCAAGGGCCTTAGAGAAGCCAAAGCTTCTGAGTAACGTATATTTAAGTGCGTTCCTTTCTTGATAATGGCATTTATGTTAATTGTTTCGTCGCTGGTTAATTGAAACATTTGAGAATCTGGCACATTAGTGGACCTCGAGGGCTAAGCTTGGACCACCCTGTCGCAAGTCATTATTTCCTTCCTTCCCTCTTTTCTTTCCTAACAAATGCTGAACACACACCCTTGTACTGCATTCACTCATAACTGGATGACTAGTTCACTCAGGTTGGAGAAGGTGAACCGAATAATAAGTATGCCATGATTAATAACCACAGTGCCTCCAGTTTGGCTGTTTGATGCACCAGTTAATGAAGTTTATATTCTAGTTGCTTACATAGTGCCAATATAATCCCCGGGTTACACAAGTATTATTATACACCTCTGCCTCTATTCCTAAAAAAGGACTCACAATCTAATTCCCTCTCAAATACCCCAGGTTCATTGGAAGCCAGTAGTGATGAGCGATTACGTTGACTATCGTCATCGGCTCAATAGTCGATATTGGCAATTATCAATAAGATATCCGATAGTCGATAATAGATTATCGCCGATGACCATTAAAGTCTATGGGAGCAACAACACCTCATTCTACACCCAAACAGGGCTGGAGAAGCTGGAATTAACATCCACAACAGTCAAATGGATACGTGCTACATCTTGGGCAACACACTTAGGTTTTTAAAATCCACAAGAAAAAAAATCACAGACCATTCACTATCCCTGTCTTGCACCACAGCATGCCCCCTTAAACCTGCATGACCCACAAATTAAAAAGTCCAGAAGGCAATAGATTTGAACCATCATTTTACTTAAACTGGACATTGAATATCCCTGTCCTGGAACGCAGCATGAGCCCCAAACCTGCATGACCTCAGATTAAAAAGTGCCGGAAAAAGGAGTCTTTCAACCACCATTTTAGTTGAACTGGAATTTAACAATACTGTCCTGTACCGCAGTAAGACCATTAAAACAGACAGACCCACAGATTAAAAAGTGCTGGGAAAAGGAGTCTTTCAACCACCATTTTAGTTGAACTGGACATGACTATACCTGCCTGGCCGCAGAAAATGACCATTAAACCTGTCTGACCCCCAAATTAAAAAGTCCGGGGAAAAGGATCTTTGGAACACCATTTTAGTTGAACTGGACATTGACTATACCTGTCCTGGCCGCAGTATGACCACTAAACCTGCCCTGACCCCCAAATTAAAAAGTGCCGGGAAAAGGAGTCTTTGAACCACCATTTTAAAGTTGAACTGGACATTGACTATACCTGTCCGGGGCCACAGCATGAGCCCCAAACCTGCATACCCCAAAATTTAGAAATTTGCCGGAAAAAGGAGTCTTTCAACCACCATTTTAGTTTCACTGGACATAGACTACACCTGTCCTGGGCCACAGCATGACCCCTAAACCTGTTGCCCCCCAAAATTAAAAAAGGGCCGGGAAAAGGAGTCTAAGAACCACCATTTTATTTGAACTGGACATTAACTATATCTGTCCTGTACCGCAGTACGACCATTAACCTTCTGGCCCACAGATTAAAAAGTGCTGGGAAAAGGATCTTTCAACCACCATTTAGTTGAACTGGACATTGACAAATCTGCCCCTGACCGCAGTAGACCATTAAACCTGTTTTGGCCCACAATAAAAGTGCCGGAAAGGAGTCTTAACCACCATTTAGTGAACTGACATTACTATACCGTCCTGGCCACAGATGAGCCCAACCTGCAGACCCCCACATTTAAAAAGTCCCGGGAAAAAAGGAAGTCTTTCAACCACCATTTAGTTTCACTGGACATAGACTACACCTGCCCCTGGGCCACACCCTGACCCCAAAAACTTGTTTGACCCCCAAATTAAAAAGTGCCGGGAAAAGGCACCATTTTAGTTGAATTGGACATTGACTATATCTGTCCTGTACCGCAGTATGACCATTAAACCTGTCTGACCCACAGATTAAAAAGTGCCGGTAAAAGGAGTCTTTCAACCACCATTTTAGTTGAACTGGACATTGACTAAATCGCCTGTACGCAGTATGACCATTAAACCTGTCTGGCCCACAGATTAAAAAGTGCCGGGAAAAAGGGAATCTTTGAACCACCATTTTAGTTGAACTAGACATTGACTATACCTTCCTGGGCCACAGCATGAGCCCCAAACCTGCATATCCACATTTAAAAAGTCCCGGGAAAAAGGAGTCTTTAAACACCATTTTAGTTTCACGGGACATAGACTAATACCTGTCCTGGGCCACAGCATGACCCTAAACCTGTTTGACCCCCAAATTAAAAAGTCCCGGGGAAAAGGGAGTCTTTGAACCACCATTTTATTGAACTGGACATTAACTAATCTGTCCTGTACCGCAGTAGACCATTAAACCTTTCTGGCCCACAGATTAAAAAGTGCGGGGAAAAAGGATTTTTCAACCACCATTTTAGTTGAACTGGACATTGACATATCTGTCCTGACCGCAGTATGACCATTAAACCTGTCGGGCCCACAGATAAAAGTGCCGGAAAAGGAGTCTTTGAACCACCATTTATTTTGAACTGGACATTGACTATACCTGTCCTGGGCCCAGCATGAGCCCCAAACCTGCATGACCCCCACATTTAAAAAGTGCCGGAAAAGGAAGTCTTTCAACCACCATTTTAGTTTCACTGGACATAGACTACACCTGTCCTGGGCCACAGCATGACCCCTAAACTTGTTTGACCCCCAAATTAAAAAGTGCCGGGAAAAGGAGTCTTTGAACCCCCAAATTTTATTTTGAACTGGACATTTACTATATCGTCCTGTACCGCAGAAATGACCATTAAACCTGTCTGGCCCACGATAAAAAGTGCTGAAAAGGAGTCTTTCAACCACCATTTAGTTAACGAACATTGACTATACTGTCCTGACCGCAGTATAAACCTTAAACCGTCGGGCCCACAGATTAAAAAGTGCCTGGAAAAGAATCTTTGAACCACCATTTTAGTTTGAACTAGAACATTGACAAACCTTCCTGGCCACAGATGAGCCCCAAACCCTGCATGATTCCCCTTTTTAAAAAAGTCCGGAAAAAAAGGGTCTTTTCAACCACCTTTTTGTTTCCTGGACATAGACATACCTGCCCGGGGGCCACAGCATGACCCCTAAACCTTTTTTTACCCCCAAATTAAAAAGTGCCGGGGAAAAGATCTTTGAACCACCATTTTAGTTGTACGCATTTGACATCCCTGTCCGGGCCCCCAAATCCCTTTTAACCGCCCCCCAAATTGGGGGGGGGGAAAAAAGGGGGGGGGGGGGGGGGAAAAAGGGGGGGGGGGGGGGGGGGGGGGGGGGGGGGGGGGGGGGGGGGGGGGGGGGGGGGGGGGGGGAAAAACATACAACATACACCCCTCCCTGCAGTTTTTAAGTATTTTTACACGTGTAGATGTGTTAATTAGTCCGCACACCTAATAAATAATATAAATGTCCTAATCATCCCCAAAACACTTCTTAGTTGAAAGACATTTGCCCTCCTGGCTTCTGAGACTGATTTAGCCAATCAATTCAATGGTTTCATTTTTCCTCCAAATCCTTCTTCATTGATTGGGACAGACTCCCCCCGGAGATCAAATGATGCGAAACCCCCTAGTGACTCCAGCCCCAGAAAATTTTAAGCCTCAAATTGTGCAATTTTTGTCCACCCTGGACCCCTTTTTGAAACTACTTAACCTCACAGAAAAACACCTTTTTCAAAAACTGATTTTTTAGAAATTTGAAGCTCTCCTGAAATTTCCCTAAAGGTGAGAGCCATGCTGCCATCACCATCGTTAACACGGGGGTCCAGCTGCCCGACTACAGTGGGTGCAGTGAGAGACCAGGCTGCGTCCGTCATCTATTCACATGGTAAAAATGCCCTTAGAAGCAGCAACGAAAACAGTCGTGCTGAAGCAGAATGCGGAAGCGGGAAATGTGAGGTAAGACCTCCAGCCTTCCCAGTACACAGTCAAGACCTGGGGAGCGCTTGCCCCTCCGTCTGAGTGCGGACCAATTGAGCTTCACTTGGAAATACTGGTGGGTAACGCTCCTGTTCCACCCAGGTGCCCTTTATCTTGGCATTCTTTTCTCATTTTACTCAACGTGCTGGAGAAAAATTTTCCCCTGTACTTTTTTCTCTGTCCGTGCTCCAACTCCATGTCCTCTGAATAACCTACATCTGGTCAAGTTTTCCTGTACCTCCCCTTTTACAATTTAGAGGAAATTTTTTACCAGCTATTTTGTACATGCAAGATTTTTTTGTAGTTTAATCTAGAAAACACATTTTTAAAATAGGATGGAATTCCACCATGTCTTTGTTTCTCTTTTTTAATTGTATTAAATGGTTGTCTCAATACAGGGATTGATAGTATGTTAAAGATCTTGCAAAAACAAGTCATTTTGCAATATGTGTCCCCTTAACAGTGTCCTACCTATTCCTGTTTTCTGACAGCACCATCACCCTTGACCACTCTTGACAATTGTGAAGAACAAATTCTTTTAAAACAACATTTTTTTATAATAGGACCTGTAGTATAGCTGTATGTCCCCAGCAAAATGCACCCACAAATTCAAAACATGACCCATAAGCCACTTTTTGACAAATTGTGAAGAACAAATGTCTGTTAGAAACAACATTTTTTTTAATAGGACCTGTAGTATACTGCATGCACAGCAAAATGCCCCCAAAAATTCAAAGCATGACCCTTGAGCCACTTTGGACAATTGGTGAAGAACAAATGTCTTTAGAAACAACATTTTTTATAATAGAACCTGTAGTATAGCTGCATGTTACAGCAAAATGCCCCCAAAAATTCAAAGCATGACCCTTTAGCCCTTTGGGCAAATTGTGAAGAACAAATGTCTGTTAGAAACAACATTTTTTAGAAGGGACCTGTAGTATTGCTCCATTTCAAAGCAGCATGATCCCAAAAAATTATAAAAATACTTTTCAGCCACTATTAAAATTGTGATGGAGAAATGCCACTTAGAAACCACATTTCTGTTCCAAAGGACCATAATTATAGCTGTATCTCACAGCAACATGATCTCAAAACCATTGACAAGCGAAAATTTCTAAAGATAAAGTGAGTAAATGGAATACGGTGGGTTTTCATGAAAACTTTCTTTCTTTTACAGTCTACTCACAGAAAAACAATCAAAATGAACTGTTTGTAAAAGAGAATAAAAATTGAAGTAAGAAATGATAATTTAAAAAAAATTTTTTCACGAGGACCATTTCTGTTTGAAGAGGAATGTGAATAGACCGGCAACTAATCGGTGACCTCGGCAATTGGGGCCAAACAACATCATCAGAGATCCATGCCTATTCATCTGATGAAAGTCAAACGATCCACATTCTGTGGAAGTCGGATGCTTTGTCTGTAAATGACCCTCCACTGTGCTGAAGGTCCGCTCAGTATGACGCTGGCTGCTTGGGCAGGACAACACCACTATGGCGTGGCGAGTGGTCTCGGGGCCCTTCGCCATTTTGGATACCCAGAAGTCTATTGGGTCCGGAACACATCCAAAAACATCGGTGTTGAACGCAGATAGTCGTGCACCATGATCTTAAGCTGGTCCTCCTGGTGTTGGATGTTGCCCTGCATTTCATGTGTTGGTGAGGTGGTAAATAAAGATTGCCCGAGGTCACCCGTTAGGCTTCTGCCACCTTGCCTGCTGCTGCTGCTGCCGCTACAGCTACTTGGCACTCTACTGCTGTCACATCGCTGATATTGTTTTACTGTGACATTTGAGGAACGTGAAGCAGACGCAACAGATGTCTCCAGTTGATCAATCAGCAAGGTCTCCATTTCCTACATTTTACTCTCTATTTGGGTGGGTAGAAGGACAGTGCTGATTTGTGTTTTTTACCGGGGATTCAGGAGGTGGCCACCCAGTAACTGTTGTTCATTTTGATGGCCTTAATGCGAGGGTCTGTTGGAGGAAATGGAGCATCCAAGCACTCATGTGAGAGATTGAGCCTTGATTTCCCAAGCCTCCTGGGGCGAGGGGCACTAGCAAACTGATCTTCCTCATCTTTCCTCCTTCCGCCTCCAATTTTGCGCCAACCTCTTTTCCCAACAGGACGCGTAACGTCGGGGTCTAGGAAAACCTCCTCCTCCGCTTCCTCCGCACAGCTTCAACCCAGCCCTGACTTGCCTGAATGATGCACCCTGAGAGCGATGCGCCATCTTGCACTAGCCCGGACCCAAACCACTGCCTAATGAAGACTGATGAAATTGTGAAACTGTCGGGCCTTGGGATTTGACGGAGAGAAAGGCTCCGTGTCCGCATCTGTTTCTGTCTCCTACTCCTCGCTGGCGGACCTGTGTTTCAGAGTGTCCAACGATCGTTCCAGAACTAAAATCACCCCTATGCTCATGCTGACAAGGGCATTGTCCGCACTGACCATTTTGGTGGCTCTTCAAAACTGGCAAGGGTGGTGCAGAGCTCTTTTACCGCCTCCACTCTCGGTGGCTCAACACCCCGAGGTTCCCGCACCGCTGCTTGTCAGGCCATGTGTCACTCGTACTGCGTAATGGGGATTGCGCTGCTGCCACAATCGCTGGAGCATGTGGAGGGTGGAATCCAGCGTGTTGCCACGTCAAAAATGAGACGTTGACGGGGAGGCCGAGCTGACGCTGCAACGCAGCCAGTGGGACGAACAGGGTGCAACGGCGGGAAAATGCGAACTTAGACTTCGAGCCTTCCCCCAGCAGCAGCCCAGACCCGGGTAGCTATTAGAAATTTCTGGACGACAAGGTTCATGACATGTGCCAGGCAAGGGATGTGCTCCAGCCTACCGATCCTTTAAAGGGGGCCAGCAGATTTGCCCTTATCGCACACCACCTGACTGGCCCAAGGGTTCTTGTCACCCAGCCAGCACTCGGGCTCGTTGCGGAGAGCCGTCCACAGATCCTGACCAGTGGTGGACGTTCTCCAAGACGATTAATTCAACACGGCCTGGTTCTATGGGCACGTGATCCACCAGAGGACCTTGGGGGAAAAGAACCCTGCACCATCCCTGCGGTTATGAAGAGCGTGCGCCAGCCCTGAGAACCACCGTCACATCCCCGAGACATCCACCCAGCCACCCATGACTGTCACAGAGATATAGTGGCCTTGGCCGTGCTTACTATCCATGTGTCGGTGGCAATGGACTTTTCCGGCCACAGATCAGACTATGCACTTGAAATTTTAGATGGCACGTGGCTGGCCAGGCAGGGACGGGTTTTCTGGCAAAGAAATGCCTGCTCGGCATCTGTATTGGGGCAGGCAAGGGCCATGATGTGGCGGAACCTATCTGTGTCCACCAGACGAAAGGCAACATTTCCAAGGCCAAAAGCCTTGCAATGCCGACATTCAGGATTTTGGGTTTGGGATGGGTTTTGGTTAAAGAGTTTCTTCTGCTCCCAAACCTGGAAGACAGAAGGCTGGCTGCTAGACTGGCCGCTGTACACTGTGCAGGTCGTCAAACTGGCGGAAGGAGAAGGGGTAGGATGGGTCTCTGGTGGTGCTGGTGGTACTCGGGTGATGGTGGAGGCTGAAGCGGAGGAATGCTTGGTGGTGGCGGAGGAGGAGGAGGCGGAGACAGAGGGTTTGACAGTGGTTGGAGGCCCGGCGTCTGTCTGGCCTTGTTGGCCAAGTGTCGCCTCCATTTCAACTCATGCATTCACTGCATATGACTAGACATGTTGGTGGTGGTTAAACACCTAAGGTTCTTGCCTCTACTTATGCGTTTACGGCAAAGGCGGCATATGACATCGCTGGGTGAATCAGAGGCTTGCTCAAAGAAGGCCCAGGCTTGAGAGGTCCTGGACCTTTTTGACGGCGATAAACGAGGAGCTGGGTTTCCGCTGACCGTGGCTGGCGGAATCATATCAGCGGACTTCTGCGACCACCCTCTCCCTTTTTGAGGCGGGACCCGTACTGACACTACCCCATCGTCTTCCTCCTCGTCCAGTGATGAAGCGCTCGCAAGCAAATTCTGCTGAAAAGACCACGTTGGATCCGCAATGTCATCATCATCATCATCAACACAGGTGACTTCGTCGTCCTGACATTCTGCATCCAGGAGCTGCGGGCTACAAGCAAGAGGGACTGCAAGGCATTGCCGACCGCCCGGGATTTTTGCCGATTGACCGGCTTCCTTCTCCTCCTCTGATGACATCAGTAACTGGGCGTCAGAGCAGAGAAAATCATCCTCTTTGGCCTCTTGATCTTTTAACATGCCTTCTGACCCCAACCGCATCTTGTCATTAAAGAGGTCTTCAGAAAATGGATTATCCACAGTTTTGGGTACACGAGTTGACATTTGGACTGCTTCATGTTGGACGGATGCTGATGATGCTAATGACGGAATCTGTGGCCGTGACTGGGAGGACGAGGAGGTAAGACTGCTGGATGCAGGTTGCATTAACCACTGAAGAACAGATTGGCGACGCTGTTCGTTACTGAGATTCACAGGGCCCTGACCCAGCGATGACAGGCCTGATGGTCCTGCAACTGACGATCCGCTGGCATGCATGTTGTCGCCAGCACTGGAAGGAGCACCTTCTGTCGTACCTCTATCTCCATGTCCTACCCCCCTCTTTGCTCGCTTACCAACTGAATGTCGCTCCATGTTCAGAAATATAAAAATTTGAGAAGGTATATAAGAGTTTTGGAAGTCTCTTATTAAAAGACGGCAAATCACAGCTATTCTCAAATCCCTCAAATCAAAACAAAATTGCTGGATTCAAATTTAACTGCAAAGTAGATATATCAACGAAGCTTGACTGACCCAAAGTGAAAAAAACACCTGTTTGAAATGTATACAGATATTAAAAGGTATTTTTGGCACCTATCAGTACACCTGTGGTGACTACAAAGTTGCTGGATTCAAATTTAACTGCAAGGTGGCTCTATCAACACAGCTGCCTGCGCCAAAGTGAAAAAAACACATATCTGAAATGTATACTGATAATAAAAGGTATTTTTTGGCACCTATCAACCTGTGGTGACTACAAAGTTGCTGGATTCAAATTTAACTGCAAAGTAGATCTATCAACAAAGCTTGACTGACCAAAAGTGAAAAAAACACCTGTCTGAAATGTATACGGATATTAAAAGGTATTTTTTGGCACCTATCAGTACACCTGTGGTGACTACAAAGTTGCTGGATTCAAATTTAACTGCAAAGTAGATCTATCAACAAAGCTTGACTGACCAAAAGTGAAAAAAACACGTATCTGAAATGTATACTGATAATAAAAGGTATTTTTTGGCACCTATCAACCTGTGGTGACTACAAAGTTGATGGATTCAAATTTAACTGCAAAGTAGATCTATCAACAAAGCTTGACTGACCAAAAGTGAAAAAAAACACTTGTCTGAAATGTATACGGATATTAAAAGGTATTTTTGGCACCTATCAGTACACCTGTGGTGACTACAAAGTTGCTGGATTCAAATTTAACTGCAAAGTAGATCTATCAACAAAGCTTGACTGACCAAAAGTGAAAAAAACACCTGTCTGAAATTTATACGGATATTAAAAGGTATTTTTGGCACCTATCAGTACACCTGTGGTGACTACAAAGTTGCTGGATTCAAATTTAACTGCAAGGTGGCTCTATCAACACAGCTGCCTGCGCCAAAGTGAAAAAACACGTATCTGAAATGTATACTGATAATAAAATATATTTTTGGCACCTATCAGTACACCTGTGGTGACTACAAAGTTGCTGGATTCAAATTTAACTGCAAAGTAGATCTATCAACAAAGCTTGACTGACCAAAAGTGAAAAAAACACGTATCTGAAATGTATACTGATAATAAAAGGTATTTTTTGGCACCTATCAACCTGTGGTGACTACAAAGTTGCTGGATTCAAATTTAACTGCAAAGTAGATCTATCAACAAAGCTTGACTGACCAAAAGTGAAAAAAACACCTTTCTGAATGTATACGGATATTAAAGGTATTTTTGGCACCATATCAGTACACCTGTGGTGACTACAAAGTTGCTGGATTCCAATTTAACTGCAAAGGAGATCTATCAACAAAGCTTGACTGACCAAAAGTGAAAAAAACACTTTTCTGAAATGTATACGTTATAATAAAAGTTATTTTTGGCACCTATCAACCTGTGGTGACTACAAAGTTGCTGGATTCAAATTTAACTGCAAGGTGGCTCTATCAACACAGCTGGCCTGCGCCAAAGTGAAAAAAAACACGTATTTGAAATCTATACTGATAATAAAAGGTATTTTTTGGCACCTATCAACCTGTGGTGACTACAAAATTGCTGTATTCAAATTTAAGTGCAAGGTGGCTATATAAACAAAGCTGGACTGGGCAAAATTGAAAAAGAACACCTATCTGAAATGTATACTGAGAATAAATGTGGAGTTTTGAACCTAACAAAAAGATCTGCAGTTACTAGAAAAGATCTGTATTGTAAGAAAAGGCAATGCAATGTCGAAACAAAGTTTTGGCTGTACAATTTCCAGTATCCTTTATAGAGCTTGTCTGTTTTCACCCGCGGGGGCCCCCCTCCCCCCGCTCCCCCTCGTGACTTTATAGCGTTAGATGCTCCTTTAAAATTCTCTGCCCAACTACCTAAAATCTGCAAATCTCTGATCTAACTAACTTCTAAGGATCACAGCTAAAAGTAGAGCTGTCTCTGTGAAAAAATAAAATAATTTCGCTGAGCTGTTTGCTGAGCTGTTTGGACAGAGGCAGAGCGCACGTCCTACTGCTATGAGACGCTGACAGACACTGATCATGAACAGGAAGGGCTGTTCTATGTAAAACGAGGTCATGTGATTTTTCCAGCCAATCGTAACCATACACATCCCAGTCATGACGTCGCACACACATCTCACCCTGCTCTATCCTGTAAGCTGATTTGCTGGCCGCCAAAATGACAGGAAGCGCCGAAAATGGCGCGATATTAATAGATTATGCACAGATTTTAACCTAAATTATCGCATGATTTAAAAAATCCGATCAGCGTAAATACCGTGCCGATTTCAACTTTGTCGATAATAATCGCTCAACAGTAGAAGCCAGTTATCTTACCAGTATGTATTTGATAGCAAAACTAAGGAACCCAGAAGAAACCTTTGCAAAACTGCAGAGAGAGTATACAAATTCCATACAGATTTTATACTAAAAGGTGGTAGAACTTCACTCAGTTATCTAAGTAATATGCAGTATATTGTATACTTAGGGCGACATGTATGTGCAGGGCTGCACCATTAGTCTGGCATCCTTTCAGCCCAAAAACTGGCATTGCCCTATTCTCTAGATTTATAATCAGCCGTACTCTAGAATTAGGCGCATTGGGTGCAGAGTAGGTAGACAAAGTTAAAAGTGGTTTATCTGAGCCTGATTTGTCGTTTTGGAGCTAGAAAGCGCCTAAACTATGACCCGCAGTAGAAGAGGTTAATATATTCAGGCGCATTCTACTCTACTAATGCACGCAAAAAAATTGTCACCCGGGTGCCAAAATACATACATGTCGCCCTTAGTCTTCCTTACATGTAGTGTATATGATCCAATATTGTCATCCTATTCATTGTAACCAACCAGTCCCATAAAAATATGGGACCTTTAGCCATGGTACAACATTTGGATGCCACAGGAGCTTGTTCAAGTTCTTGTGATTGTTTCTTCATCATCTTGCAATTCACAGTAAGTAGTGCTATGGTGCTATATATTTAAGTATCTAAACCATAGCTATATAAGACTTGGAATTTTTGCAGCCAATCCTCACCCTGGTTCATATCTTAAAATTTCAATGATAACATGCTTTTAAATGGATAAAGCACATGGTAGAACAGCTAACTTTGGAAACATGATAGCAATCTTCTCTAATTCTGTGGGTCTTTCTTTGGCTAGTTTCATGCATCCAATAAGGCTGCAGTTTAGAAATAATTGTATAGACATCCTATAATAGACATTTTGGGTGGAGAGCTGGAGAGAACTGGTAGGCCCCTTTAAAGTCCCTGAAGGTGGGAAAATGACAACTGTAAAGTATGTAGAGTTTATGACTGACTACTTTCTTTCATGGTGCAAAAAGGAGTATTGTGCCATCTGTGGCAAAATTATCTTCATGCAGGACAATGCACCATCTCATGCTGAAAAGAAGACCTCGGAGTCACTGGCTGCTATGGCAATAAAAGGAGAAAAACTCATGGTGTGGCCATCATCCTCTCTGTAAGGTCCTCATGAAGTATGAGGTCAGGAATGAAATCCAACAGCATCTGCCTTTTTATTGCTCTCTCCACACACTAACATACAACACAACAGCCCTAGCCTCTCACCAGCAATACCACTTCCTGTGTACTTCTCTTAAAGAGACAGGAATGCTTGCTGTATGTTACATCACCCCCCCCCCGCACCTGTTGTTTTTTTGTTTTTTTATATATACATAACACCATTTGACATTTGTACAGTTCTAGTGAAATACAACAACAACAACAACAAAACACAAGGAAAACTTGAATATGAAAAGTCAGTTCACAATCATGAATGTAATCTGATCAAAGTTCCAGGATCCTGGCTAAACCTCCTCAATGAGTCTAGGCGGGGCTCTGCTTTCTCTGGTAGGATATCATCTAGAATGACCAGGATCACTGCTTACCGATGGGCTGGCTACTTCCTTTTGAGAGTTGCCCCTATCAACACCAGCTCCGTCAGTCTGAGATAGTTCATCAAAGTCATTGTCCGGTATTACTTTGAAATGTGAGGCATTTATAGTTATGGAGTGTCTGTCCCGCTCAGCTGTGACCATGCTTCCTTTCTTGTTTGTTACATGATAGCCTGCTGGATCATATGCTGGATATGTCTTATTGTTTGGCTTTCGACGAACAACAACAGTATCACCTGTCCGAATAGCAGATGGCTCCGCCTGTCTTCTCTTGTCCACATAATGTTTAATTTTGCGCTTGTTGTGTAAGTCTGTTGGTCTAATGATTGACTCAGCTGGCATTGCATGGGTAGCCTCATCAGGAATGCGTATGCATGGAGTTCGGTGGAACACTAGATGAGCAGGAGCAGCATTAGTTGTTGAGTGCGGTGTACTTCTGTAGTTGCGTAGGAATTTGTTCTGGGCCTGCTTCAATGGTATATGCTCCAGAGCAGCTGCTTTGACTCTCTTCCCTAAGGTGCGCATAAATCTTTCCACCATTCCATTTGCTTGTGGCCAGCAAGGTGTTATCTTTCTGTGAGTGAACCCAAGGTATTCAGAAAATTGTACAAATGCATGTCCATTAAATGGAGGTCCATTGTCTGTTTTGATTATTTTTGGAATACCATATGCTGAGAAAATAGTATCCAACTCCGGTATGACACTGGTTGCTGAAGTTGATGAAATAAATGCAATTGTAGGATATCTGGAATATTCATCAATTGCCACTAGGATGTATTGTCCATTAGGTAGTGGCCCATAGATATCAACTGCTACTTCCTCCCAGACAGCCTTTGGTAGAGGAGACATCCGTAAGGGTTCATGATTTGCTGCAGGAGTAACAAGCTGGAAAGTATTGCAGTGTTTTATTGTGTGTTCTACTAAATAATCCATATTTGGGAACCACACTTTTTCTCTGAGAAGTTCTTTTTGTACCCACAATTCCCAAATGACCTTCATGAGCAATCTGTATTTCTTTGATACACAAGGCCTTTGTAACCACCAGTTTGGTTCCTCTGAGAATTAGATGATCCTCAGTGACTGATAGTTCATTTCTGACACTTGAGAATGATTGCAGCTCCTTAATGTTGATGTCCAGATCTGGAAATTTTACTCTCTGGATTTCATGCCATTTTCCACTTTGGATAATTTGTATTAAAGCACAAAGCATCTTGTCGTTTGCAGTTGCCATCACAAATTGATCTTCTGAAAGTGCCTTTTATACTGCATGAACTGTAACAAAGTTGATGTATTGTTCAGTTGCCTGATGCTGAATTTGGTCTTCTTCTGCGAGATGTCTGGATATGTAGTCAGCTGGATTATTGTATTTTCCAGGCCTAGGAACGATTGTGTAATTGTAATCTTGAAGTCGCAGACCCCACCGTTCAATTCTAGCTGGCATCTTAGCTCTGGGGTTTCCAAAAATGATGAGGAGTGCTTGATGATCTGTAACTATGGTGATGGAGCTCCATAGAGAAAGAGATGAAAGTGTTCACACCCCCAGACAACAGCTAGGCTCTCCTTTTCAGGCTGAAAATATCGTTTTTCAGTATTTGTTAATGCTCTGCTAGCATATGCAATGATGGAAGGGTCTGGATTATTGGGTAAGTATAACCACCAGTCCCACCGGACTTGCATCCACAATCAACTCAGTGAGTAAAGTGGGATCAAAGCAAGCCAAGGTAGTTGTGGAGCACAGTTCCCTTTTAAAGGGGTTGTCTCACTACAAAGAATAGCTTTCAAATTGTAGGGAACACAAAATAAAGACATTTTTCAAATATATTGCTTTGTTCCTCTGTTTTCCCTAAGGAGATACAAGTGAATTTATGACCTCCTGGCTATTTCAGTTCCCTCAGTAACCTACCTGTAAACAATTCTCCCCCTGCTGTTTGTTCAATGGGATAACAGTGAGTGATGTCATCACACAGGTCATGGCAGTGTCCTGTGCTGCTCAGAAGTAAAAAGCTTGATTTATGTAAAATAAACAGAACTGTAATTAGGGCTTTTGTTTTGGGGATCAGATAAGAAGTCCTGTTAGTAGTTTGAGAAGCTAATCTGATCTAATTAGCATCTGAAAGCACAGCATGGCACTGAACTGTACAAGCATGGAGCTTATGCAAATGAGTCAGTCTGAACCAGGAAGTGACAGAGAATTTCATTCATGCATTCTCTGAAACTCTGAAGGGAGACCACTCCTTTAATTGTATCAAAAAAGGTTTGACACTCTGTGGACCACTTGAATTCACAGCCATGTTTCCTGAGATCCCTCAGTGGTGCACTAATGGTGGAAAAAATCAGGATATATCTAGCACACTAACTGGAAATTCCAAGAAAAGAGCGAACTTCATTGAAATTCTGAGGAATGGGGGCCATTTTTATCGCCTGTACCTTTTTTGGATCAGGCTGTACTCCCGCCACTGAAAAAATGTGACCATAAAACTCCAAGGACGTTTTGTTAAATTCACACTTCTCTTTGTTTAGAGTAAGTCCCCGAGATGCTAAGCATTGAAAGACCTCATGTAATGCACTATTGTGTTCAGCTTGGGTTTTGCCATAAACTAGAATGTCATCACTGTAATTGAAAGCATTGGGAATATGTTGGATCACACTTCTTATAGCATCCTATAAAGATTTCTGCGGCTGAACAAACACCAAATGTCAACCGTTTGTACCGCCTGAGCCCTAAGTGTATAGAGAATGTTGTCAAATATCTGGACTCTGGACTCAGTTCTAGCTGATGGTAGACTTTGTTAAGGTCCAGCTTTGAAAAGATAGTTGCCCCATTCAGTAAATGTATAATATCATGTATTGTGGGAGAGGTGTCTTTCTCTCTGAATGGCAGTATTTGGCAGGCACATGTCCACACAAAGTCTCACCTGGTCGGGATTTTTGGATTTTGGAACAACAACAATTGGAGAGACCCATGGAGTGGGGCCTGTAACAGTCTCAATAATATCATCATCTTCTAAAGATTGAAGTTCTTTTTCCACCTTCTTTCTCAGATGAAATGGAAGGCGCCTGTGGGATTGTGTGACTGGACGAACATTTTCATCCACATGAAGATGTGCTTGAAAGTCCTTTAATTTTCCAAGTCCACTGAACAAAGGGGAAAATTCATTAATCATAGTTTGTACATCCTTGTCAGCTGGATCAGTTATTGTATGAATGATCTGAATGAGATCCAGATTCAGGGCAGTATGGTAGCTGAGAATGCAGCCTCCAGAGCCCTTTAAGAAGTAAAAACTTGTTTTCTGTGTCTTGCCCTTGTAGCTGATTTCTGCTTAAAATTTTCCCACGGTTGGTAATGGGGTCTGAGATCCATATGGGAAGATTTTGGTCTGAACAGAACAGTTTCCAGGATAGGCTGTACCTGCAATTTCTCATATGTATCACTGTCTATGATGTTCACTGATGCCCCAGTATCAATGGTGAAAATAATATCAGTTCTAAGAACAGTGATTGTAACGCTTGGAGACCGTAGGGATTTTGGTGCAGAAGTAATGTAAACATAGTCCTCACTTGTGGTAGATGTCTCCTCTGCAGTCTGATGTATGACTTTTACATTAGCCTGTTTTGCTGGACTGTAAAGACGTTTGGTAAGTGCTGATCTGCACACTGCTGCAAAATGGTTCTCTTTACCGCATTTGCTTCAGGTTTGTCCTGGACATTTATTTGCATGAGGAAAGTCTTTCCCACACCGGTAACATTTTTTTGGTTTCAGGGTTTCAGTGTCTGTAGTTGCTTTATGTTGGAGGGTATGCACCTGGATGTCATCCCCCTTTTCCATCACAGTGGCCTGATGATCTGCTATCTCTATGGCACGGGCCATTTTGAGAAGGTCATGCAGAGAGTAATCCTGTTGCAGCGCTTTGCGTCTTATAGTGGATGACGTGCACGACACAATGATTTGAGTTATAATTTCATCATCAACATCAGTAAATGCACACCCCTGTGCCAATTCCCTTAAGCAGTGTGACATATGTGTCCATGGACTCTTCTGAAAGCAGTTTTAAACAAACCTTAAAATTTTATCCTTTATAACTGAAGTTTTTTTTAGGGTTGGAAGTATTTTGTTAGGGGTTTGGCGCACGGCTATAAGTGTCAGTGTCTGTAGGGGGTAGGGTTTCGGGAAATGTCATACACCTCTGTGGCCCGCATAGTGAAACAATAGAGCTCTTTTTTTTGTCCTTTTTTATGTTGCTTCTTTGAGATGGGCGAATTGATTCCCAAAGAAATGGAATTCGTTTTTTGAATTTCAGAAAACATCAGTTCTGGAAAAGAAGTTTTGGGAAATTTTGGGGGGGTTCGGGGTGAAAATTTTGTGTTCTTTTTAATGATTTAAAGGGGAGTGAGCACATGCCGTTACATGGGGGGAAAAACACTCTGGGGGAAGAAGGGCTAGGGCCGCATGCCCGTGCAAAAAGATGAAGCCCAAACCGAACCGGGGGGGATTTTTGGACGTCAAAAACACTATTTTAAATTTCCCGGGTTGGGCGGGGTGGGGGCCCCACCCCTCCCCTCACTGTTTCTGATCAGGGGAAAGGGGCTGGGTGGGGGCTGATTGTGATAGCTTTTTAATGAAAATACTCACTTTTAAAACAGCGATTTTTTTTTTGGGGTGGGCTCGCTTGTCTCAAGACTGCTTCCTCCTTTAAAGTTTAAATTTTTGATTTTTTTGGGGGTTTTTTGGATCGAAGTCCGTGTGCGTCCCCCGCAGCTGCATTACATTTTAATGCTATCTTCTCACCCGCACATTGAATATCCAAGGGGGATCTAAGCCAGTTTTCCTTTTTTTAAATTTATTTAAAGGGAAAAAGCGTTTTTACAATACAAAAACCACTTTCCAAATTTTTTTCCCCCTTTTAATTTCCTTTTTTCGCAATTTTAAAATCCCGGGTTTTAAATTTAAACGGGTTTTTTTTTCTGCCCGTGGTGAAATCCAAAAACCGTTTTTTCAAATGCCCAAAAAATTTAAAATTTTTTTGTAAACATAATTCACAAACGAAGGTTAATTAAAATTTTTTCTCTTGTTGGGGTAGCGTTTTGGGAAAAAACGCAAAAAGTAACCCTACAAAAAACTAGTAGTTTGTGGCTGCTCAAATTTTTTTGGCAATTTTCAATTTCCCGGGGTTAATTTAAAACGGGTTTTTTTTTGCTTGGGGGACTCCAAAAAACCCTTTTTTTTCACTGCCAAAAATCAATTTTCCTTAGCATAATTCCAAAAAAAAGCGGAAAAAAATTTTAATTAAACCAATTTTTTTTTTTCCTTTTTGGGGGTTTGTTTTTTGGGGCCAAAAAAAAGAAAAAAAAAAACCGAACAATTGGGGGAAACAACCGGGGGTAAAAAAGGTTTAAAAAAAGGTAGTTTTTGTGGCTTGGGTCAATTTTTTTTGCGCCCAAATTTTCATCCAGGGGGAATTTTAAACGGGTTTTTTTCTGCCCGTGGTGATTTCCCAAAAAACCTTTTTTTTTTCAAACCGGCCCAAAAAAAAATTTTTTTTTTTTTTTCCTTTTTAAGCCAAAAAATTCACAAGCGAAAAAGGGTTTTAAAAATTACAAATTTTTTTTTCTTTTTTGTTTGGAAGGTTTTTAATTTTTTTTTTATGAAAAAAAAACCAATTGGGAAAAACGCTACAAAGCTAGTAGTTTTGTGGCTGGGTAAAATTTTTTTGCGCAAATTTTTCATCCAGGGGGTTTAAATTTTAAAGGGTTTTTTTTTTGCTGTGGTGATTTCCAAAAAACCGTCTTTTTTTACCGCCAAAAAAAAACTTTTTTCTTCCTTGGGGAATTAAAATTTTTTTTTTTAAAAACCCCAATTTCCCCCAAAAAAAGGGGGGTTAATTTTCCCACAATTTTTTTTTTTGTCTTGGGGTTTTGCCCCCCAAAAAAAAAGAAAACAACGGGCAAAAATTTTTTTTTTAAAAAAACGCTTTAAACCAAAAACTAGTAGTTTGTTTGGGTGCCCCAAATTCCCTTTTTGCGCAATTTACATCCTGGGGTTTTTAATTTAAACGGGTTTTTTTTTTTTGGGTGTGGGGGACTCCAAGAAACCGTCTTTTTCACCGCCCAAAAAAATACAATTTTCCTGTAAATAATTTCCCCGCGAAGGTTAATTACAATTTTTTTTTCCCTTTTTTGTGTAGCGTAGAAAACAAAGCAATTGTAAAAAGCTAAAAAAAGCTAGGTTTTTAAAGGGGTTTGGTTTTTTTGGGGTTTCTCCAAAACGTTTTTTGCCAAAAAAAATTTTTACAAATTTTCCAAAGGGTTTTTAAATTTTTTTTTTAAAAAACCCCTTGTTTTTGTATTTTTGGGGACCCAAAAATTTTAAACCTTTTTTTTTTTTCCCACCCCCAAAAAATAAAATTTTCCCCGTAGCAACTTCACAAGCGAAGGTTAATTAAAAATTTTTTCTCTTTTTTGTGTACATAGAAAACACCGCAAAAATTTTAAAAAACGTACAAAGGAAATAGTTTTGGCTGTCAATTCTTTTGCGCAATTTTTAAAACCAGGGGTTTTTAAATTTAAACGGTTTTTTTTCTGCTTTGGTGTTTTAAAAACCGTTTTTTTTCAACCCAAAAAAATACAAATTTTTCCCGTACATAATTCACAAGCGGGAAGGGGTTTAAAACAATTTTTTCTCCCTTTTTTTGGGTAGCGTAGAAAACACGCAATTGTAAAAACCTAAAAGCTTGTGTTTGTGGTTTCTCAATTTTTTTTGCGCAATTTACATCCCGGGGGTTTTTAAATTTAAACGTTGTTTTTTGCTGGGGTTTACCCAAAAAAAACCCTCTTTTTTTAAGCCAAAAAAAACAATTTTCCTTTTAGCATAATTTACAAGCCCAAAGGTTAATTAAATATTTTTCTTGGTTTTTTAAAAGAATAGAAAACCAAAGCCCAAATTTTAAAAACGCTACCCCAAAAAAGGGAGTTTTTGGCTGTCAAATTTTTTTGCGCAATTTTAAAACCAGGGGGTTTAATTTAAACTTGTTTTTTTCGCTGGGGTGACTTCCCAAAAACCGTTTTTTTTTCACCGCCAAAAAAAAACAAATTTTTCCCGTAGCCCTAATTCACAAGCGAAGGTTAATTACAAAATTTTTTTTTCTTGTTTTTGTAGCGTAAAAAAAACAAGCAATTGTAACACGCTACAAAGTAGTAGTTTTTGGCTGCTCAATTTTTTTGCGCAAATTTTCATCCAGGGGTTTTAATTTTAAACGTTTTCCCGCAGTTTTTTATCAGGGAAAAAGAAACTTTGTTTTTTTACCGCCACAAAAAAGAAAAATTCCCGTAGTATAATTCAAATCCCCCAAAGGGTTTAAATTTGGCCCCTTTTTTGCTTTTATATTTAGTAAAAAAACAAAAGAGTTTTTAAAAAGGGACATACAAGTAAATTTTTCCCTTTCCCCCTTTGTTTTCCCGCAATTTATATCCAAGGGGTTTCCCAAACTTTGTTAAAATTTGGGTTTATTTGGAGTCAAATAAAGGGGTGTTTTTTATCATAAAAAAGATATCTTCATCAAACAGTGTTGTACATTTTTTGAAAAAAAAATTTGTCAGACAGAAGGGGGGCCCGGGGGCCCTTTACCTGGGGAGTGGCAGAGGCAAAACATTCCAGGCCCCCGGGCGCAGCACACAAGGGGGGCCCCTCGCAGGGGGGGTCACCGGGGTTTAAAAACCCCAATTGCCGTGTTCAAACTAGCGGGGCCCTGTGGGTGTTAGGGAACCCAAGGGTTCTTGATTGGTTGATAGGGGCACCCCCCTTCCCCCCAAGATGAAATCTGACAACCCCAGCCAAGAGTCGGGGGGGAACGTCAGAACAACCCTTAGTTGGCCCTGGCCCGGGGGGAAAGGGGGGGGTCAGCGGCCCTAAACCCCCCCTCAACCCCCTCGTCCCCCCGGTTCCCTTAGCCAGAGATCTACTAAGGGTCTGGGCTCAGCCCACTATATTTGCGGGGGAAAGAAAATTTTTAGGAGGGCAAATCAGCCGCTACTTGGCACGGGAAAAAATGGGGCCAAAATCCCCCCTTCTTTCAGTTGGGGGCAAAGTTGATTTGGGGAGGGGGGCCCTGGGAGGGGCATGTTTTTGAGGGGTCAGCCTCTGCATTCCAAGGGCCCGGGGAAAGAGGGCAGGGAGTGGGCGGGTGAAACACCAAAAAAGATGATGATGTAACCCCCCACTTTTGGGGGGGGGGGGGGGGAGGGGGGGGGGGAGGCCCAAAGGGGTTCTCAGTTTTTTTTAGGAAAAAAAAAGGGGGTCACTTGCGCGTCAGCGCGGTGCAGCCCCGCAAGTGGGTTAGGGGGGGGAAGTGAGGGCACAGGGTAAAACAGTGTGAGGTGGGAGCCAAGCGGCCCCCGGGGGTTTAAAAAAAAACCCCCTTCGCAAGGGCCCAAAAAAGTAAGGCACAGGGCTCAGGCGAGGCAGCCCGGGGGCAAATATCCCTCAGTGCGGAGCGTTGGGGGGGTAAATTCCATAAATCGGTGGTTTGGCATTTTTTTGCTAAGACACCGGAGGAAACTGAATATGGGTTTATGTAGAAAACTGTAGGGAGAAAGTGAAGCGGGCCCCGGGGGCTTAAAGTTGGCCCACGGCCCCCGCGTCCAAAACTGCAGGGGTCACCATCCGGGGCCCGGGGAGAAACGTGGTCAGATGTGGGGTCCTTTCCGCCGCCCAGCAAAAACAGAACAGCCCCATTTGGGACGCATTTCCATTGCAACCCGTCAAAGGGTCCCCCACCTCTTCAGAAGGGAAACTGTTTTTTCTTTGACATCTTTTCCCGGTCCCCCCGCCCCCCCCCCCCCCCCCCCCCCGATGCTCCTGCTCCTCGTTACTCATTTCGAAAAGCGTCCTTTTAGCGAAAGGGGATTGCAAAGAGACAAAAAGTATGGTTTCCAAACCATCCCAAGGTGCAAGCAGCTGACCGTGCTACCCGTCCAAATTGTTGGGATTTCGTCCCTCCCTTTTCCCAAAAGGTGGACTAAAGCAACCCTTCAAGAAATAATGGGTTGGGGCCGACCGAGATGGAGAGTTCCAACCGTAATTTATTTTCCCAAAAAAAGGGAGTAAACCGCACTTTAAAAAATATGTAGAAAAAGAAGGGGGCCAAATCCTTTAGCTTTTGGTTTTTTTTCCAAGGTGCACGGCAGGCGGACGTCTGGAGCTGTAACTACGGGAAGGGGCCCGTTTCATTTCCTTTACGGCCCACTGGGGAATGTTTTTTTTCTCCCCCGGCCCCACCAACAACTTGGGCCCGGAGGGCGGCCCCTTTCCCCCCCCACGTTGTCAAACTGGGCTCATGCGCCAATGTCCCCCTCCCCCCCTCCCCACCACCACCATCTAAACCTCCACAATACTGCTCCATCATAACCCCTTTTTGGGAGGGGGACGCGGTGTCAAAACCCGTTCTACACCTGGGTTTCCTCCCGGCGAAAGAAAAATCACACAGGGGAAAGGGAAATAAATCCGCCATGCCCGCCAAAAAAATCGATTGTGGCTTTCTCCCGCCAAAGCAAATTTGGGGAAACCTTTGGGGACGGGCAATTTGGGGGGGAACAGGTGTTTCCCCGCTTCACCGAGAAGGGAAAGGGCCATGCGCCCTGAAGGCGCACCTTTTCAATCTGGTTGTGAAAGGTTCCCCGAAGTCTTCCAACCCTCTTCAGAAATTCTGAAAAAGGCCAAGGGAAAATGTGCATGCACTTTATCCATTCCAAAAACGCCAGCAACACCCTCCTCGAGTGGGAGCGGCAGAAGGCCCCCCCCAACACATCTAAAAATGGATGTTTTTAAACCCCTTGGAATTCCCCGCCCCGCACATGTTGGATCGGGCTGTTTTGAACAAAAGAAAAGGGGGGATTAAAAGAAATTTTTTTATTTATCCAGGGGGACAGGAGTACTCCCCTGTGAAAAAATTTTATGTCAGCCCGTGGAAACTCATTTCGTGACACCCGCCTTTTTTTTGAGGCCCCTTCGAGGGACCAGTTTTTTTGTTTTTGCCCAGGCTAAGGGATGAATAAAAGTCATTCCACTGCTTCATGTCCCGGAAAGATGCTGGGAAAAAACTGTCTGGGGGAAGGGGGCGGAGAAGTGGCGACTAATCCCCGCACCACATGGTCGGGGGGGGAATGAAAAAGGGGGAGGAGGGCATTTGGGCCTGAAACAAATTTTCTTGGGGAAATGAGTGGTTTTTTTTTACCCCGGTGACAAAAGGGGGATGGTAGCAGGAGCAGTGGGGGAGGTAGATGGAGATTAGGAAGACAGGCAGATGGGGCCGCAAGCCCCCGTGGCGTATACAGTGGAAAGGGGGCAGGGGGCCCCCGGGAATCCCCTTGGGGCAGATGGGCCCCCAGGGATGCTGATTTGCCTGGGTAGTGACAGACGAATTTGCGCATCCCGGGGGGAGGGATGACTTTTTGGCTCTCCCCCTTTGGGACCCCCGCTAACGGCCAAAATTGGGGGCCTTTTTTTTCCCCGTATTGAGAGGGGGGGACAAAACCCCAAAAACTATAGGGGGAATTTCCCCCGTAGTCAGTTGGCCGCTGCCCATGTGCGGGGAAACGTCCCTCCTCTGAAAAGGTTGACGGGGGGGGGTTTTTCAGCGCTCACCCTACTTTCTTTCCCCGGCTGCTTTGGGGGAAAGGGGGGGGGTGGGGAAAGGGGCAATACCAGCTCCATCACAGCAAACCCAAGTCTGGGGGGGTCACTGATATCAGCTTCCCTTTTACCCGGCCCAGTAGGAGGGGGAGTCGCAGCGCACAGCAGCCGGACCTGTAGCAGACCCTGAACCCAAAAAAAAGGGGGTTTGGCCCCATTGGGCAGCACTCTGCCCCCCCCAGTTTGAAAAATTTCCCCTGGACTTTCTTGGGGAAAAAAAACTGGTTTTGTGGCCGCAAATTGCCGGGGGTTTGCAGTGGAGAAAACGTCTGGCCCCCGGGCCGGGATGTGGCATTAGATGGGTGTTCAGTGCGGGGGGGGGGCCATCGTTTTCCCCCCCAAAGGGGAACCCTTTTTTCCCAGGGGAAAAGTGGAACGAAATGACCTTTGTCAAGATAAAACAGGCTGGGAAACGGCCGGGTTTCCCCACATCCCCCTTAGGGCAGACTACATCTCCATGACGCCTTCCCCCCAGACTGTGAGAAAAGAGTCTGGGGTTTAAACTAACCCGCCTTAGCCACTTTTGATGCCGACCCCCCTGATGCCACACATCTGCTGACAGTTTTTCCACTGCCACCAACCATCCTTTCCAGGGGGTGGTTTTTGCCAAACCCCCCTACACACTGTTCCCTTTTTCCACTGTTGACCCCTGCTGCTTGCTGTGGCTGCTGCCGTGACCCACACATCTTCCCTTGTGGGCCCCTGTCTGACCTCATGCTGCTTGCGTGGCTTTTTCCTTTACCTACACAACTGTCATTGGGGCCATGTTGACCCCCATGCTGCGGGTGTGGGCTGCCTTGCCCCCCAGGTTTTTACCCTCCCACTCCCGTTTTTATTGGTTTTTTTAAAATGTCTGACCCCAGCTGGGTGTGTGGTTTCTGCCCTGACCTAAAACAATGTTTTTTCCCCCTTGGGGGCCACTCTGTTTTTTGGAACCTTTACTCCTTTTTTTGCCACTTCACCAATTTTCATTGTGCCACTGTTGACCCCTTATGGGTGTGCTGTGGTTTCTGCCCTGACCTACCACTGTGTCATTTTGTCCCACCCCCCTGGGGGGCTCCTAACCCCCTTTTTTTTTGGGCCCCCCCTCCCCGGTTTTTTCCCAAATTTTGTGACACTGTTCCCCGGTCCTTTATGGGCCCCGCTTTAGCCCCGCCAGTGTTAAAACCACTGTTTCAATTTTGCCCCTGTCTGACCCCATGCTGCGCGTGACTGCTTTCCGGGAACCCACCCCACTGTTTTTATTGTGCCACTGCTGGGCCTCAAAGGTGCCGCTGTTGGGGTGCTGCCTTAAACCCACACATTGTGTCTTTTTGGGACTTTTGTGGCCTACTCCGTTTTTTTCCACTTCCAGAATGTCAATTTTAACTGTCCCGACCTTTATGCTGCTGTTGGGTGCTACCGTACCCCGGGAACTCTGTCACTGGGTGTTGCCACCCGGGGCCCCCCAGCTTGTTTTTTTTCAGCTGTCCCCTCCCTGACTTTATCAGGTACATTCCCCCTTCATTTTTTTTGGGCAAAATTTTTTTCCCCTTTAAATGCCCCGGGAATTTTATAGTGAAGCGATTTACAGGGCCCGGGAGTCATCTGCGTGTCAAAACTAAAAACACAACATTGTATGAAGACCAAAAACCCAACTCCCCACTGCATATTTAAGCATGGCACAAGTTAACGCACCCTGAGGCTTTGTGGGGGGGCCCGGAAATACTTTTTTTAAAAGTGATTCCTCCCGAAGTAATTTTTTAACAAAGTTATTTTTTTGGGAAATTCGGGGAATTTAAAGAACCAATTTCAGGAAAATTTTTCCCCTCCTAGTTTTCTTACAGAAAGTTCCCCAAACCGTGGGAAACCTTTTTTTCCCGTTAAAGAGCCAGGTTTATAAATGTCGTTGTACAAAAATTGGGAAAAAGTGTCTGCCACCCAGCTGAAATTTATTTAAAGCTATAGGAGATGAATGTGCAAAATTTTTTGGGTACAGTCCCCTTTTATATGGGGCTCAAGCACACGCCTTTGGGACCGGATTATGCAGAAGGCCCGTCACTACTCACAGCAGCAGAACTCCATCCCATCCTCGTCGCCGTTTGTAAAAATCCTCATGAAGTATGAGAAGTGCTACTAAAAATTCTGAAATAAAAAACCCCAAAAGCCTTTGTTAGCAAGCAATGCCACTTCCTGGTTCCTGTATCCTGTTCCTTCCCCTTAAAGAACAGGAAATGCTTGCTGTATGTTACACTCTCCAGGGCCTCAACCCAAATCTTTGAGCAGGAGGGAGTAAAATTCAAAAACAGCCCGTCTTTGGGGGGCTATTTGACATCCAGCAATGGGAATTTTTAAGTTAAAAGGATGCAAGAATTTAAAAAGGGAAATCAAAGAAGGGCTCCTAAAGTTAACATGTAATTTTTGGGGTTTCAAAAGTTTTTGATTGAAATAGATTTTGATTTCAAAAAATGTGAAACTCTTTACAATGCAAATTCCCAAAAAAGAACCCTTTTTCCCGTACTTTTAAAGACCAATAAAAATTTGGGAAACTTTTGTTGTGCAGAATAATTTGAAACAGTGCATTTTGAGTCTTTTCATTTTGAAAATAAAAACAAAAAACTTATAATTGGGAGGTTTATCCAATAAATCTTGGTTTATGCTTGAACGGTTAATATTTTAATGTTTAAATTTTGCAGGGCATTTACATTGATTTTTTTTTGGCAAAAGGGATTTTTTTAATGCCCGTGTAAAGGTTTCCCCCCCCTGTGGCCTCTTCGGGTTTAGCTCCCAAAACCTTTCTTCTTTTTTCAGTCCTTTGTTCCCCTTTTTTAAAACCTTTGTGCTGGAAAAATGAGCCCTGGGCCCAGCAGAAAGGTGGAAAATTAATGCTGGTTTTTTATACCTTGGCAATAAGCTATGAACATTTTGGGCCAATCATTGGTGAGTGATTATGTGAAAAAACACTAAATATATTTAAATTAAAATATTTTTTTGCAAAATTTTTAAATTTTATCAATACTTTCTTTGGAACGAGTCAAGTTTTGTTTCTGGAATACTCCACTATATTATTGATTCACCCTTTGGGCCCCTTGGGTTTCCTTGGTTTTTCAATTGTGCTATATTTTGGGTTTGGAAAAGTTCCCTTTTAAGGCCCCCTTTGTTTATTCCAGCACAGAGCTTATGTGTGTATGTGTGACCCGGGGGTAAGCTTGGGGTGTTATTATCAAGTGTTAAATTAGTTTCTTATTTGGTGATTAGAGGGCCCCCAGGGTAAACCCGCCCCAACAGAATTGCTAGTTTTTTCAGCCCGGGGAAAGGGGGTTAAAAGTTTGAGTGGTGCTGTGAAAGCTGGAAAAGCTGGGGGGTATTGAAATTTTAGTTTGAGAGTGTCTAGGGCCAGGGATGTTTCGGGCTATTTGGGGGGAAGGGTTTCGGGGTTTAGGGGTGAGGGCAGAAAACTGGGAGAAAAGCAGAGGGCCTTTTGAGGTGAGCCAATTTCACATGAGACAGTGAAGGGGAGCAGCCGCGTTTACAGCGCAAGAGCTGGGGATATTTATGGTGAAAACCCCAGGTACCTGTACCTTTTTTACCCCCCGTTTTAAAAACAGTTTAATTGTGAAAAGGGCAGGAATTTTATTAAATTTCTGTTACCACGTGTTTTATAAAGTTTTCTGTATTTAAAAAGGATTGAATAAATCCTTTTTAAAAAAAGCCCCACAATGGAACCCGTTATAAACTTGTGAATTTTTGCTGTACAGAGGATAAAAAACAATGGGGGCCCCACTCACTGCAAACCCACCAGTTCCCCCCGAACCCAAAAAAAAACTTTAATTTTCCCCCCGCTGCAAACCTATAACCCGTGGTGTTGGATAAATATGCCAGGGTTTCTTCTCCCTGTGAGACAATACCCCCCCCGGGGCACCCAAGAATGTATTTTTCAGTCTTTTTAAAAAAACTTTTTTGGAAAAGGAAGGGAAATTTTTACTTTCAATTTTACAAATGCTTTGGGTTTTGCTGATTATCGCATTTCGGTTTAAGGGTTTCAAAAGACTTTTTTATGTCACAGGTTAAGAGAGAAAAAAACCCCAAACTGGCTAAATGATTTTCTCAGTTTGTATTGTTTTGAAAAATTTGGCAATGTTTCATGAGTTTAAGTCATATAAAATAAAACTAACACCCGGAAAAAAACCCCTTTCAAATGTGGTTAATGAGTTATTTTTTTAAAAACTTTTTTGTTAATCCCCGGGTTTTAAAAAAAAAAAAATTTTTCGTAATTTGTTTTGTTTCCTAAAAATTTTTAGTTTAAAGTAAATTTAAATATTATAAAAGGGTGTTTTTCTATTTAGAAATGTTATAATTTTTTAAATGTGTTTTTAGATTCCTAGGGATTTTTGAAATTTTAGCAGTAAAAGAAGTCTGGTCTGTAATGGGGTCTTTAATTTTTAAAAAAAATACAAACCTGGACGATTTTTCCTAGGGGGGGGGGGGGTTCCCGATTTTTATAGAAAATTTAAGGTGTTATTTCCCCAAAAATAAATTTTTCAACTATTACAGGATAATCCTATGAATAAAGGTGTTAAAAAGTTTTGTTCCCGGGGGGTTTTATCAAAATGTTTAAAACCCTGGTGCAACCCGGGGAAAATGGGTTTTTTTCCTAAAGTCGGGGAAAGGGGGAAAACCCCGGGGTTAGGACGCGGATCCCGCACTGTTTTTTCCCTTAAAACGTTTGGGGGAAAGAAATTTTTCAGCGGGCTAAATCAATGAGAAAAGATACAGCACACAGTTTTCCCCAAATTCTATCGGGGTCCTGCGGCGGGGAAAAATTTCGGGCTCCCCAAAATTAACATTTGGAGCTGGAAAACCTTGTGAAAAATTTCATCACTGCCATGTTTTTTTTGTTTTACTACTTCCCGCCCTGGTTTGAAAAAAGCCATTTTTCACTGTTAGCAAAAAAAAAGTACCCCCTTTAATCCCTAAAAAAATGCCCTCTCACTGTAGTCCCTAGCTGGACAAAAATTTTTATTGGTCACAGAAAATGGCGTGGCCAGCAAATTTCAAAAAAAGAAAAAATTTTTTGGGGAAATTTTTTACTGTATCAAAAAAATAACAAAAAAAACGACATGTTTAGATTACCCGATTTGTATAACCCGCAGAAAAAGATAAGGACATCCCTTTTCATTTTTTTTTTACAATTTTTTCCCCCACCCTTTGAATTTTTTTTGAGGGTTTCCCCGTTATTTTGTGGTACGATTTTAAAGGGGCTAAATTTGAAGTACTTTGTCCCCCAAAATGAAAGCCCCCATATGTCTATGTTGGTAAAAAAAAAAAAAGTCCCTTGGGGTTTGAGAGGAGGAAGGGAAAAAAAAGAAGAGCCACGTTTTTTGACCTTGGTGATTTTAAAGGGGTTTTCAGGGGGTTTTTTTTGGGTTTCAAAAGTAACCCATAAATAGCATTTATATTGAAAAAGTAAGGATATTTTTTACATTTTTAAAGTGTTTTTTTGGCCCGTTTTTCATCTTTCTTTAGAAACCCCTTTTTTCAGTGAAAATTTTTGTTAGGGAGGTCTTTTGTTCCCAGAGCTCTTTCTATAAGTCCCAAAAATGCATGCCCCGTTACAATAGGACTTCTCTTAACCCTTCCCCCCAATTAATTCCCAGCACTGTTCAAACCTACAATGTACACTTTATAAACTAGACAAGTAAACCCCATGCCCTTTCATCTTGTCCGGTTTTATTTTGATTGCCTGCCGGGGAGGCTGTGTAATGGAAAACAGTTTTACCAATCAGTTTGTAACATGGGAAAAAAAAACCCTTTCTTTCATCATTTTAAAAATACAGTGTTCCCCAAACCCGTCCCCAAGGCAACCCCAGGTTATGTTTTTTAGGATCCCCCCACGAATGCACTGACAATAAGATATCACCTGTGCAGAGCCTTGGGCAATAATTTACTTCACCCGTTTCAATGCTAAGGGAAAGCCGGAAAAAATGGGGCCTGTTTTTTTGCCTTTAGGATAGGGTTGGGAACCTTGCTATAATACATGTTTAAAAGATTTTTCGAAATATATTAATTTGGGTTTTTATATTCTATGTTTTGTGCTGTGCATTTTCCAAGGGTACAAAGCTATTCCCCTATTGTAATGAAATTTCTGTGGGGGATGTTGCCCCCCCAAAAAGGGTTTCTTGTACAATGGAAAAGGCCCATCTAGCATCCAAGAAAAGGGGGGTTGGGTGGGCACATCAACCCCGGGAAATCATTTTTTTGAAAAAGGGAAAACTGTGCACTTTCTGCAGGGGGTTGGCCCTTCCCTTTTGCACCGTTTATAGGGGGGGCGCATCCCATGATGATTTTCCCCCGGTTTCCCCCACTATTTTTAAAAAGCAAAAAGAAAGACTTTTTTCCGGGGGTTGCTTTGGGTAAATTAGAGGGCCTATTGCAATTCAGCCCAAACAAACAATGCAAGTCCTTTTGTCCCGGGGTTTTAAAAGGGCAATTTTTGCAAATTTACAAAAGACCCCCCTTTCCCCAGAAGAGGTAAAAAAAGTGTTAAAAAATGAAGACATAGGCTCAGAGCTAGCAGCTTAAAATTTATCATGTTACCGGGAAGTGTGAAAGGTCCATTGTATAACACCCCCTCCCTAGTCTGTACTTTTTACATTTTGTCGACCCCTTTTTTACCTAGTGATGATGAGTCCCCGAAGCAGGGGATCTTTCTGTGTCAAGGTTTACACCCCTTACAGGGGTTTTTTCTGAGCTGAGTCTGTTTCAAAGCAACCCCACTGAGTGATGAAAAAAACGTCCATCGAGGCCCTGTGATCAATGGACATAAAATGGTATAAA
>JAODAL010027192.1:0-55361 GCA_025379985.1 Phyllomedusa bahiana
CCGGTCAAGACAGGCTTGTCATGTCCTTTAATAAAGGGGTTAAAAAGACCCCCTTTCCCCGGGAAAATTTTTAATCTGTGGGTCGACGGTTTAAGGGGTTTGCTGCGTTCCAGGAGGTATAGTAAATGTCCAGTTCAAGTAAAATGATGGTTCAAATAATACTGCCTTCCTGGCCCTTTTTAATTTGGGGGGTCATGAAGGTTTAAGGGTCATGCTGTGGTACAAGACAGGGATAGTGAATAGTCTGTGAGTTTTTTTTTGTGATTCCTGTTGCCTAATTGTCTTGCCTAAGATGTTAGCACGGTATCCATTTGACTGTTGTGGATGTTAATTCCAGCTTCTCCAGCCTTTTTTGGGTGTAAGAATAAATGGGTTTTTTCCTCTCCCTTAGACTTTAAATGGTCATCGGCGATAATCTGTTATTCGACTATGGGAATCTTTCATGATAATTCCCAAATATCGACTATAGTTGACAAAATTCGCTCATCACTACAAATTATTAATTTGCGCATATTACCTGCTGTTTCAAACAGTAATCATTAAAGTGTTTAAATTAACAAAAGGGAAAAACAAGTACAAAACCATTGTTTTGATTATTTTAATATTAAGAAAACAGATTGTGATTGTCGGGTTGGCTAATGAGTCAAGGGGACATTTAAATGGTCCTAAAAGATTCTGAGAATTAAGTGATGGAATGCTGCAGCAATCATTTTCAGTCCCCATACTGAAATAAACAATATAAACAAATGTGTATCATCAGAAATTTCAGTAACCGGAAGGAAAAAAAAAAACCCGGGACCAAATAAAGAATAGGAGGGCTAAATATTTCAGATAGGTAGTAATTAATAAATTCCTCTTATGACTAGAAATTATAAGCATCATTTAGGACTGAAGAACTAATGAAATAATTTAACCCCTTTTCATGGTACTAGCAGGCCTCTATATCTTTTCACTAACAGGTGTGTGTCTGTTTATAGAGTGTGTATATAGTCTATGTATTTATACAAGGGCATGAATGTGTGTATAGGGTGTTTGCATAGTGTGTATGTGTGCTAATGGTTGGTTATAAGATGCTGGGCCAGGCACAGGCTGGATTAGCCAAGGCTGCATCCTCTTCTTCCTGCGCTGGTATCCATCCCAGTTGGGATTGCAGTTGAGTGGGAGAGGGGTGCTGAGGCACTGCCTGAGCATCATGGATGAAGGGGATGAACTATGGCTGCTGTTGGTATTCCTGGGAAGAGACATCTTATGGTTACTATGCTAGTTGCAAGATGTCCCAGAGTTTTTTCTCCTCCTATATCTCCTAGGAGCAGGTGAGGGGAATACAATGTTCCCCTTATTAAACTGTAATCAGGTCAGGGGTGGCTTTTTAGTTTGCATCTTCAATTTTGGTTTTTCCCTGCCGATTTTCCTCCTGCAGAACCTTCTTCCAACTTTTTACATTCACAGAAATCTCTGCACGATGTATGGCTTAAAACACGGAAGGGCTACAAACCTACCTGTGGTCAGAAGGCAAGGTGTTTTTAAAAGACTGCTTCATGACAATATATCTGCAGTACATAAGCATATAGCATATTGTTCTAGTGGCCACTTGCACAAATATCCAAAAGGATAAAAAAAAAATTTTGAAAAAATTATTACCACTATATAAAAGTTCATAATTGTGTTTTTGTCGTTTGCCTCACTTTCTATTAAAATTAGAATTACAAAACGGAAAATATCCATATGTGACCTGATTAGTGGTACCAATAAAAAATACAGCTCGCCCTCCATCATTTGTGAACAGACACCTTAGTTCCCATCCGTTTTACACATTCAATATCAGGAATGTGATTACTTGAAAGCATAAGGGACATTTGTCTTCATTTTTGGGATTTGTAGCTTATGGATCGTCTTATCCACTGTACAAATCCTTCCCTTGCAGTCAATTCTCCACCCACAATATAGTCTGACCCCTTTTACCTTTTTCTTATAGAATTTTTTACTTACCCTTCTTACTTTCTATAGTCTTAATATTCTGAAACCCCTGTATCCCAGCAGAGAAAATTCCCCTTCCATTTTGGTACAAATTATCTGCAAAATACAGTATGTGCCCCCAAAAATTCAAACCAGTGCTCAAAGAACAGAAACCCCTTTTTTCTACACCATCGGTTTTAACTCCCTAAGCTCCTGTTGTCTTTTCTGCATTGCACAAGATACAGGCAATCTCCAGAGAACTTAGCCTCAGAGATGCTTGGGAAAACTCCCATTTTTTTTCTTTCCCCTGACGGGGCCCCCTTTTGTTTTCTTCTTACCTTGAACATTTTTTTTTTTCTCGTACTAAAACAATGTTTGAGTGCCATAAAATTTTCTGCGTTTATTTTTTTTTTTTGTTTTAGTTTGCTTTTTTTGCCATACATTGGCTAGCTTAATTTCCGTGTAATCTTTACATTTTCAGAAAAAGTCTGAATTTTTAAATTATTTTGGCATGGTTTTTTTTAACAGCAAAAAGTGGCACTATAATAAATTGTGTCAAGTTTGAGGCCAAAAGATGTTTATATGTAGGTGATATAGTTTTAAGGTTGTAGAAAGGGGGGGGCTAAAAGTTGGGGATTTGGGGCTGTTAATATATTAGGTCTTTTGGTGTCACTGCAGTTGAACAACCCAAAAACTATTGATGGCAGGCAGTTTAAAGAAAGGGTTAAAAGTCTATTTATTAGAAGGTTGAAAAAATTGTTTAAGCGCAAAGGATTAAGTGACTTTGGCTTTATCAATACTGCAGGTCTTTTGGGGGTTCTCCTCTAAGGCAGGGCAAAAAAAATATTTTACTAAGGGATTTGGTTTTCTTTCCTCACTGTTAGTGCAGAAGACAAGTGAAGACCAACACAGTTTGCTGAATACTTTTTCAAATAACGGTTATGGTTGGAAGTCACAATTCTAAAATGAAACAGAATCTAATAGATAATGTTCCACTACACACGAGCCCTAAACATTACATAAACAATTACAATATTAACAGGGATAGATAATTGAACCAGTCATCTTAGATTCTGATTCCCTTTATATCAACATACAGGAGGAATGTTTCTGCTTTGTTTCACTTCATTAGTATTGACACTTTATTGGCTGGTGAATACTTTCTTTTTATTAGACCCAAGACATAGTTTCCTCTGCCCCAAGTGTCTTGCGATAAACTAAAAGCTGCTCTTTAAATAACAACACTATGTATATAACAGTACTCTGCAACTTATCCCATGAATGCCTATATGTTCAGATTCCACATGTTCCACATTCCGTTGTCATCAAGGCTGCTATGGGAACAAGAGCATCCAGGGAGGTTAGAGAATTTTTGCTTTTCTTCTTTTTGTCATACCTTGATGGACAAATTGATTATTTTGTAGCATCAGAACCCCCCCTTTAAGGATGGTGTACCGTTAAAGCATTTTCAGTTGGAGCTCTGTTGTTCGTTTATACTGTCCCAGTGGCTTGCCAAAGTCAGTATCCTTTATAAGCAAGATGTCTGGTATTTACTGCAGTTGATCAAATATTTCATTAAATCCCTCTTGACCTAGTCCCTCATACAGTCTACGGGATTTTGGACGGTAGAACTGGCGGGTTTTGCTGTACATTTATGCTATGCGTGTCCCTTGCCTTTTATTAAAGTTGATAGGTCAGTGTTAATACTAGATCTCTATATTCTCAATTCTTTGTAACAGGCCCAGTCTCTCCGGCTCGATGAACAGTTTCTCCAGGTTACAAATGATCTATATAGACCAGGAATACATAATTCTGCTATGAATGTTTACAATGTGCAGGGGTGAAATTTAACCATGGAGAGGTATATATCTTTGCAAAGCCATTCTCTTTTAATTGTAATGAAATTGTAATTGGAGGCTACATCTGCTATATTAGCAATTTCTATAATAGTGTTATCAAGATGTAAGTAAGAACATTTATTATACATGAAAAAAACCTTTCTTCATTTATAGGGTTTTACTAATGGTTTGTGGTACTTAGTGGTTTTCTTATTCTATCACTCCAAGACTTGGATTTTGGTAAAGGTCTTTGATAATAATCTGCAGGTTTACTCTATGTCTATTCATTTTGAAGGACAGTGGATCATGCCACATGGTTGTCCAGATAAGTTCAATGGCCAAAAGGACAAGAACCAGGTGATGTACTGTAAACCTACAGTATTTTTATCCTACAAAAATGACTCTGTAGTTATCATAGTCTCCATTAATGACTATCCCCTTTCCTACCCTTCGAGGTCCCAACTATTGATTTCATATTATAATCTTGGTCTGTTCATTTGTTTTCCAAGATACTCCCAGTAAAGTTCGAGATAAATAACCAAAAAACACTAAGCTTCTTCTCCTGGATTTTCCTTTATGTGTGAGGTTCCTCGGTCGTATTTTTGTTTCTTGGTACTGTCCCTACACGGTCACCTGTATGTTTCGAGCTACCCGCAGTCCGCCCAGATCTCATTTGGGAATATCTTCTCAGGTAGCTATCTCTTGAATTCTGGCTAAAACCATATCTGTCTACACTGGCCTTCAACGCCATCAACCTGGAAGTTCTCGGAGGAAATTTATTGGGTGTGAAAAATCTACAATACATGTGCTGGTAATGTTCTTGTCTGTTCCTTTTGCTTCAAGTCTTTATGAGTTTCATTGGTTTATATAATGTCCTCCACTTTCCAGAATAAGAAACACTACTTATATCAAGATAAAAAGTATATACAGTGTTATGAAGGGTCAGCTGGCTTTCTCACGCTCCTGGGGACTATCTGGGGACTACCTTACAGCTGTTAGCTTCATTGTTGCTTTCTTGGCCAGTGTGATGCTACCAGAACGATTTAAGGATAAGCTAAAAATCATCCACCTTTAGCTTGCTAGTTGTCTGAGTGTTGGGTGGCGTTTATCCTGCTCCGTATTTGGAGACCTGGGTATGGGAAATAGAATGTTCTTGGAGATCGTTTTTGCTCTAAGTATATTCTAGTGTTGGCATTGTGGGCTGCATACCGTCTTCCCAAAATGTTATATTATACTGGGTGAGACAAGACTTTCAATTCAAAAGATAGCGCAAAAAAAAAGGCTAATGACTTGATAATAAATTCTGAATCTATATGACGTTTTTGTAAATAAATTACAAATTAGACATTAAGGTTGACGTGTTTGAACGCTAGTACATAGACCGGGCCAGTTTCTAAAAAGGTTAAATCAGTGGCTGAATGCGGCCTGTACAGTGACATTAAAATCAATTTTGTGATCCCCGGTGATTGTGTTGTAAGTTTGCCCTCGGCACAAAGAAATAAATATCTCATATTTTCCCTTTTTTTGTGCTATAATTTTTAAGGGTAGGTTAATTTTAACATTGAGAGATAAAATATCAAAATTAAAATCCCAGAAAATCACATTCTATAGTTATATAAATATTAATTTTGCATTTTGCTGGAGAAATTAGTTTTTGATCCCTCTGGCAAACAAAGAATTAATACTTGGTGGAAAAACCCTTTTGGTAAGTACAGCAGTCAGACATGGTTTTGTAGTTGATGATGAGGTTGCGCGCACATGTCAGGAAGAATTTTGTCCATCTTGTCTTTTCCAGGAGCATCTGTCTAAAAAAAAAAAAAAAAAGCTTAATTACATCAAAAAAAAAAAAAAAAAAAATAAAAAAAAATCAAAAAAAAAAAAAATATCATTAAGATTTTGTGGCTGTCGCCCCCTAGTCGCTTGGGCAACTTAAAAGCTTCAACTCCCTCCATAAGTGATCTATGGGTTTAAGGTCTGAGGCTGGGTAGGCCACTCCATGACTTAAATGTTCTTCTATTTGAGGCCACTCCTTTTGTAACATTGGCTGATATGTTTTGGGTCATTGTCTTGCTGGAAGACCCAGCCATAACCCACTTTTTATGTCCCTTTCTGAAGGAAGGAGCGTTGTCACTCAGAATATAATGAAAACATGGCTCCATCCATTCTCCCTTTGATTCAGTAAAGTATTCTGCTGCCCTTAGAGAGCGAAAAACCCCCAAAACCATTAATGTTCTCCACCTCCAGTGCTTGACAGTGGGGATGGTGTTTTTGAGTCATATGCGCATTTCTCTTTCCAAACATTGGCAAGTTGAGTTAATGCCCAAGAGCTAATTTTTGTACTTATCTGACCACGCCCTACTGCCCAATCATCATAGAAAATCATCCCAAGCTCAGGACGTGCCGCCACATGTGCTTTTGTTTATTGCAGTGGAAATTGGGGGCACTGCAGGATTTTAAATCATTACTACGTAATGTGTTAACAATGGTTTTCTTGGTGACGGCGTTCCCAGCTGTCCTTGAGCTCATATAATAGTGTTGCTCAAAACCATTTGAGAGCCAGAAATTTCAGTTCTCTAACTCAAACCAGACATTTTACTGTGAGTTCTAGTAGAATGTTCGAGATTCAAACATGGCGCTGCTTGACACGCTATTTTAATAGTTTTCCGGCCCCTTTTACTGCCATCCAATAAGTGCTGAGCACAGAGAAGTGTCAAAAACATCATAGATGGTGGTTAGGGCTCTCCTTGGCTGCTAAAATCACGATGGACAATGTATGTATATTTCACTGTTTTGCATTTCTCAACGTTATTTTCAGCTCACTCTCTGTACTGTACAGACTGCTCTCTGCCTGCTTGCTATTGCATGTAAAAGATTTGTTTTTTAGCAATTTTTCAGACAGGAAAAGCTGATATTTAAGATTAGCTAGGTAGTTAGTTGGGGGGTGCAGCAAGCTTAGGGATATGTATACTTAGATTGCATTTTCCTTCTACATAAACAAGCAATAGTTAAGGAGCTTTGGTAAATGCTTGGCTGCATCTTTCCCACCACCTGAAGCGGTTATTTGGTGACCTTGGGTAGGGTCACTAATGTCTAACTCTAATATACATGGGAGATAAAAAATTATACAGAGTGCTTGGATTTGCGAAAATCTTACGCAAAAGTGCAAAAATGTTTAATTTTTGCTGTATCAGTATTAGGGGGTGGTCCGATGATATATGTTATAACATCCACTGTTCTCAATTCTCTTATACAAAGGAAAATATATTGTTAAATAGTGGTTTTGGTCAGCCTGACACTTCAGAAAACTATTCTGTGTGGAGAAATGTTCTATTTTTGGCAGCTTTAGGGGGTGAAATTATCTTTTGAATATGTATTTTATTGTCATATAGATATGATCCAGGAAACTATGCTTCTTCGCTAAATCTTACTCAGCACCCCCATAATACAAGTGTAATTTTTCCAGTTTTTAGTCAAAACAAACGCTGGGACAGATACCAGTGCGTTTATTGTAGATCCACATACATTTTCACTTCTCTCTTTTTTTTATATGACTTATATTTTTGGCACACGTGCAGACTATATTTTTAGCTTTTGCACATGGTGCGATACGAGAGTTGGTAAGAGAGATGGAGGGGCGTATGAAAGTAGAGATAGAGGTAGGAGGACGTAGGAGTAGTTATTGGGGGTTCAGGAGGGTTCCAGCTGCTATGGCGGAACCTGCATCCTGGAGGGGGTTCAATAGCAACCCTTTTGATCAAATAAAGAAGAAACCGGTATTGGAAATGGCAATGGTATCTGGCAGGGGTGCCATATAGGGCTGTCTCCTTTCAGGGCCCTAATCATACTAAGGCGCCCACGATTTGTTAAAAGATAGGAACCAGTAATGGGTGGGGGCCCTATTTGATTTAGCGTTATGGGGGCCCTGGAACAGTTAACTTCAATGGACTGATGGCTCAGCCTTGGTTATGGGTGGGGGGCCCATTTCACTTTTTGCACCTAGGGCCATGAAACTTGACACTTAGCCTATGCTGGCTGGACTACGATTAGACAGCAGTACCTTGGTGGCAGCGAGGACATGCCGTATGGGGGAACATTGAGGTTTAAGTTAACTGGAATTAGTACATTTAAGGTGGGTGTACTGGTGGAGTCATTTATAATATATAAAGATTTGGAGGGTACTAAGGAGGAGGAGTCAAGTGCGTGTATGCACGTGCCTATCATGGTGAACAGGTATGTATATCAATATAAAGTAAACCCGTGTTCGAATGATAAATCTAAGGCTGTGGCTGCCAAGTAGTATATAAATTTCTTGATTCAGCTGGCACCAAGAGACTACTGGACACTGACTTTGGAGTGGGTAGGTTAAATGTGTGTTTCGTGCTTTCATCTAGAAACACATTAGTTTCTAGAGAGCTCTCGTGTCCTGACACTCCTCACCGGTGTTGGTGGTGTGAGTAGTTCTGTATTCAGGTGGGAGGGTGGTAGCCGGCGTTGTCAATGGGTTTCGTCTACACGTAAATCGGATCGGGCTGGCTGGGCGTGTGCCGGCTGAGTCTGAGTATGGTTTAGACTTATTGCCTGCCATTCCAGCTAGATTTTGAAGTCTCTACGGTTTGACCTGGATATTGAAAATATCATACCGGGTGGACCTTGTTGATGCATCGGCTTTATCCTCTGACGACTCCTCAGTGTAGGCCCTCCATATCTGATTTTTTAAATGTCGTCCACCTGTACTACCACTCAAATGGTACTGATAGTCCTGTACACTTAAAACCTCAATGTTCCATTGGACTTGTCCTCGCTGCCCACAATGGTACTGCCTGTCTAATTCTTGTCCTGCTGCAGAGGGTATAAGTTCAGTTCTTGGGCTGGTGCAAAAAGTTCGAAAAATGGGGCCCCCCTACCCATTATCAAAGGCTTGCCAATTCAGTCATGTAGTAATTCCAGGGCCCATAAAGCAAATCAAATAGGGCCCCACCCATTAACACTGGGTGCCTATCGTTTAACATTATCAGTGGGCCCTTTTGTGATTTGTGGCCCTGTATGGAGTACTGCCCTCGGGGTCCCCTGCAGGATCCTTGGGCCTTGTCGCACTAGACCCCAGGTGTCGTGCTCTATTTTGTCAAATGGCGCTTTTGTAACCCCACCGCTGCGCTGGCAGGTCCCTCAATGACTGCCGGTTCCCATGTAACCCCCATATAGTAATCTGAGCTGTGGCGCGGTCCTATTGCTCTACGTACTGTACGCACCTCCTTGCTCTCTTACCAACTATAGTGCTCACCATGTTCAAATAGCTAATTGATTCTAGTTCTGCACGTGGCCCCAAAATATATGTCTTTAAAAAAGAGAGGAGATGATATGTATGTGGATCACAATAACGCACTGGTTGAAGTGTTCGCGTTTGTTGACTTAAAAACTGGCAAAAATTACTCTTTTTGGTGCTGAGTAAGAATTTAGCAAGAAGTCTATTTCCTGGATATATATCTATATGACAATAATATACATATTTCAAGATATTCACCACCCCAAAACTGCTAAAAAATGATCATTTCCACACAGGAATAGTTCTCACTGACCAAACCACTATTTAAAATATATTTCTTTGTATCAAGAGAATTGGAGACTGTGTGTTATAACATATTTCACCCCCAATACTGCAAAAATTTAACATTATGGGCACTTTTTGAGTATGATTTAGCACATCCAAGCACTCTGTATAATTTATATCCATGTATATGAGTTTTGACATTATGTGAGCTACAAAGGTCACCCTCAATAAACAGCTTCTGGGTGTGGGAAAGATGCAGCCAGCTTTACAAACTCTTAAACCTATTGCTGTTTTGTAGAGGAAAATGCTATCTATGTAGTAATTCCCTAAGCTTGCCTGCACCCCCCAACTAACTACTAAGCTATCTAAAATTTACAGCTTTCCTGTCTAAAATTGCTAATAACACAAATCTTGTACCTGCATGCAAGCAGGCAGAAGAGCAGTCTGTACAGTACAGAGAGTCGAGTGAAAATTACGTTGAGGAATGCAAATACAGTGAAATATACCATACATTGTCACTGTGATTTTAGCAGCCAAGGAGAGCCCTAAAACCTCATCTATGATTGTTTTGACTCTTTCTGTGCTCAGACTATTGGATGCACCGAAAGGCCCCGGGAAATACTATTCAAAATAGCGTGTCAAGCGCCATGTTGAAACTCGAACATTTACTAGAACTCACAGTAAAATGTCTGGTTTGAGTTAGAGAACTGAAATTTTATCTAAATGGTTTGTCAACACTATTAATGTATCTCAAGGCTGATGGGAACGCAGTCTCGCAATGAAAACTCCATTGGTAAACACATTTAGTAGTAAATGATTTAAATCCTGCAGTGCCCCAAGTTCCTCTGCTGTATTAAAAGCACATGTGTGCAGGCACGTCTGAAGCTTGGTGATTCTATGAGTGGATTGGGAGAAGGTGCTGTGGTCAGAGAAGACATAAATTGAGCTCTTGGGCAGTAACTCAAACTTGCCATGTTTGGAGGAAGAGGAATGCTGCTATGACTCAATAAAACTACCATCCCCACGGTCAAAGACTGGAGGTGGAAACATTATGTTTTGGGGGGTTTTTCTCTGCAAGGGCAATAGGATTTTTTACTGAATACTCAATGGGACAAGGGTTGGAGCCATGCTTCATTATAATTCTGTGTGACAACCTCCTTCCTTCTGCATGGACTAAAAAAGTGGGTTTTGGCTGGGCAACAGGGGACCCAGCTTGGTGGGCTGAGCCAGGTTCGGGGGGCTTCCAGCAAGACAATGGACCCAAAACCATACAGCCTATGTTACAAAGGTGTGGTCACAAGCAGAAGGAACATTAGGTGCATGGAGTGGCCTTCCCCTAGGCTCCAGCAATTAATCATAGATAACTTATGGAGGGAGTTGAAGCTTTAAGTTGCCAAGCGTAAGCCTCAACATTCGTAATGATTTAGAGATGATCTGAAAAAGGTATAAAGCAGTGGACCAATATTCTTCTGACATGTGCGGCATCCTCTATCATCAACTACAAATTCATTGTCTGACTGATGGACTACCAATAGGGTTTTGCCACCATCAGTACTGATTTTCTTGTTTGACAGAGGGATCAAATAATTATTTATCTCAGACATTAGGCAAAATAAATTGAATTCTAATTTTATGCATTGTGATCTGTCTGGATGGTATTTTGCGATTGGTTAGCTCGCAAGGGTGAAAATGTAATCCTACCCTTAATAATAGTAGAGACGTTTGTGTGCTTTGTCTGAGGGCTATCAGGTCCTCCTTGCTGCTGGGGATCTTTGTTTTGAGGGGAGTGGAAAGTGTAATGAGGCTGGTTTCAGGTGGGTTCGTTCAGGGTGTAGGGCCTCTATTGTACGTGAATAGTTCGACAAGTTAAACGTAATTGTCGAGTGGTTACGCGTGTTTACATAAATATTAAGAACTTTGTTTCAGTAGTTTTACAAGTCTTGCCTTTTTTTTTTCGCTATCTTTTGATTTGAATTCTTGCTCTCACCAGTAATAATATAACAATTTTGGGAAGAATATGCAGCCCCAAATGTCCAACCACCTTGATGATATTAGAGCAAATACTTCTCAAGAACTGTATTTTTCCAGTAACCACTCATACGATGCTGGGATTAAAGCCTCCCTGGACCCACTGCAGCAACTAGCTTGCTAAAGGTGATGTTTTTAGCTTCATTAAATCGGTCTGGTAGATTCTGACCAAGAAAGCAACAATGAAGCTAACAGCTGTAAGTAGCAACTGAAGCCCAGGAGCGTCGAGATGGCCAGCATTCGACCCTTACATTTACACTGGAATATAATTGTATCTGGATTTAAGTGAGTGGTTCTTTTTCTGGAAATGGAGGCAGCAGTATGATATCCAGTTCGTTATCCAGTAATTCTTGATGAAAAGAAACAGTAGAAGACACACCAGTGTGTAATTTTTCACAACAATGAAATTTCTCCAGATAACTTCCAGCGTTGGATGGCGTTGAAGGACATGTAGACCAGTATGGTTTTAGCCAGAATGCAAAGGATAGCTACTGAGAAGATGATTCCTAATGAGATCTGCCGAGAACATACTGGTGACACGTGTAGGACCGACCCAAGAAACAAAAATAACACAGTGAGGAAAACTCAACATAATGGAATAAGGAGAAATTGAAGCTTAGGGTTTGGTTATTTTCCGAACTACTTTGGAGTTTCTTGGAAAACAATGAACAGGACACATGATTTTAGATGAAATACAAAAAACTTTAGATAGTAATACTGGAGGGACTATGAGGAAATGCAGTGTCTTGTTTGTAGGATAATAAATTTCGTTGTAGGGTTTCAGTGTTATATCACTGGGTCGTGTAATTTGGCATGTATATTCTGGGTAACTTGTGGCATGATTCACTGTCGGCGTAAATGAATAACCTTAGAGTAAACATGAGGTTTAGCTCAAATGACCATTTTCGCTAAATCAAGTCTTTGTGTGATGAGTTAAATGAATAACCACTATGGAGCCACATACCAGTAGTCATATATACCTTATTGAAAGGAAGAGAGGTTTTTTGTTCTTGGTGTAAGTGGATGGGTCGTTACTTATTTGAGTTACGACTATTATGAGAATTGCTATATAGCTGTGCGTTGCCGCCATTACATTTTCATACAATTAGAAGTGAAGGGCTTTGCTATATAGTGTTTTACCCGGCTCCATTGGAAATTGCCTCCCTATGAATCTTGGTAAACATTCATAGAAGCAGTTATGTTTTCCGGGCTTTAGAGATCTTTTGTAAACTGGAGGACACTGTTCAAGAAGGTAGAGACTGGGACCTGTTACAAAGAATTGAGAAATTAGTGATCTAAGTAGTAACACTGTATAAATTATCAAGATTTTAAATGGAAAGGGAACGAAGTGAATTAATGATGATGTAACTAATGTTTATAAGTCTCAGTCCAGTCAGTGTTGTGACTTGGTCAGTGAGTTGTGGTTTGTTCTTCTGCAGTATAGGAACAGACAGGCTGCTTATATGGTTCTGACGTTGGATAGACCACTGGACTGTATAAACGTACAACGTGAGCTCCAATGCACACATAAATGTTTTGGTTAAAACATCCTTTAAAGGGGGGGTTCCTGATTGCTACAAAATAGTTCTTTGGTCCATCAAGGTATGAAAAAACTTGATAGAAAAAAAAAATTCTACACTCCTGGTGCTCTTGTTCCATTTGCCTTGATGACAACGGGATTGTGGAACATGTGGAACTGAACATATATTAGGCATTCATGGAAAAGTAGCTGATGTTGTATTTACATGTTGTTGTTATTTTTATGAGTGCTTGTTGTTATCGCAACACTTGGCAGAAAACTATGTCTGGGTCATAAATAAAAGAATAGTACGTTCACCAGCCCAAAAGTGTGGGGTCGGGGGCCGGGGTGGGACTTACTTAGTGAAGTGAAACTAAGCAGAATCTTTCTCCTGATGTTGAGAGATAGGGGATCCGGCCTGCCGTAGTTGACTGGTCTATAATGCTAGATCTCCTGCGTTAGAGTGTATTGTTGTTTTTAATGTTTTGGGCTTTGGAGTTGAACAGGAACTATTAGGATTCTGTTTCTTTTTAGAGATATGTCGGACTTACCATACAGGACCGTTATTTGCATAACACGTTCAGAAATACTTGTTGGTCGGCATTGTCGCGGCAATAACTGTGAGGAAAGATTAATCCTAAGCCAGTGTTATATATTGGGCACAGCCTTATAGGCATGAACCCCCATATGGTCCTGCAGATTGAGGATGCCATAGTCACTTAATCCGTGTGCGCGTGACAATCATTTTTCATTACTTACTCTTTGATATTGTAGTCTGATATCTATTTCTTGGAATGCTGCCATGCTTTAGATGGGTGCGTTATCGCAGTGACACCAAAAGTCCTTTACAGAGTCAACAGTCCATATTTTCTAAACTGTTTGCCCCGCCCGCTTACATCACTTATTTACCGTTAGCACCTATTAGTTAACTTCTGGGATCATCAAATCTTGTACACCTAAGTGATATTTAGTGAATCTTTTGCGGGGTAAATTAATATATCCAGGTTCTTATAAGTTATATCAATCTGTACTTGTTTTCTGAAACATTGTAAAGATTTAACGGAATTTTAAGCTAGCTTATTATGGCTTTAAAAGCAAACTATAACAAATAAATCAGAATTAACGCACAAGAAAATTTTATGGGTCACTCAAAACTTTGTTTAGTGACGAGAAGAAAGAAAATGTGCCTTGGTAAGAGAATACTCAAAAGGGCCAGTCAGCGGAATGAAAAAATAAATGTAGTTTTCCCTTGATCTCTGCAGGCTATGTTCTCTGGAGATTGATGTATCTTGGGCAATGACAGAAAAGACAACAGGTGCTTAGGGAGTTTAAAACCGTTGATGTGGAAAATGGCGGGGTTCTGTTAGTTTGAGCACTGCGTTTTGAATTTTTGGGGGGAACATATCTGATTTTGCAGAATGATTTTGCACCAAAATTGAAGGGGAGTTTCTCTGCTGGGGATACAACGGGGTTGCTGAAATTAAGACTATAGTTGAGTAAGGATGGGTAAGTAAAAAATTCCATATAAGGATTAACTAGGTTAGAGAGGGTTAAGGGACTATATTTGTGGGTGGAGAAGTTGACTGCAGAGGGAAGGATTGTACAGTGGATACGGACGATCCAAAAGCCTAAATTCATAACAATGAAGACAAAATGGCTCCCCTTATGCTTTACAGTTATCACATTCCTGATTTTCGTAATGTGTAATACTGGCATGGGTACTGAAGGTGTCTGTTCACAAAATGATGGAGGGCGAGCTGTATTTTATATTGGTACCACTTCAGGCGCTCCATAGGTGTAGTGTCACGGGTGGATTGTTAAGTTATAGGAGAAGTGAGGCTAACGAACTTATAACCTTCATGGTTGAACATAGGTTTTTTGTGGGTATTATTTTTTCACAGGTGTGTTTTTTTTCTCTTTTGGTTTTTGGCAACGTGGCCACTTGAAACAATTTGCGATAGTGCTATATGTCTGCAGTTTTTGTCATGAGAGCAGTCTTGTATAAACGCCTTGCCTCTGAACTCAAGTAGTGTTTGTAGCCTTCCGTCGTTTGTATAAGCCATACATCGGGCAGAGATTTCTCGTGTAAGTAAAATGTTGGACAGAAGGTTCTGAAGGAGGAAAATCAGGAGGAAAAGCATAGATTAGGAAAGATGCAAAAACTAATAATGCAACCCCTGACCTGATTACAGTTTAATAAGTGAAACAGTGTATTCCCCTCACACTGCTACTAGGAGAAATATGAGGAGACAAACCTCTGGGACTTCTTGCAATCTAGCATTAGAACCATAAGAGTCTCTTCCAGGTATCCAACAGCAGCCATAGTTCCATCACCCCATTCATCCATGATGCTCAGGCAGTGCCTCAAGCATCCCCGTCTTCCCACATCAACCTGCAATCCCAACTGGGACTGGAATACCAGCGCAGGAAGAAGAGGACAGCTTGCTAATCAGACTGTGCCTGGATCCCCAGCATCGTTGAACCAACATTTATGCACATGAAACACTATGCAAACTCACTGTATTCTCACATTGTCATGCTTTTATTTATCTATATAAGTAGAATTATATACAATCTCTCGTATCAAACTGTACTCTCATGTAGTGTGTTAGAGTGTGAAGAGTCTGCGAGTACCTCTTGTTTATGGGGGGAATTGTTGGGATGTGGGAGGCTAGGCCGATAGAGTGGCGGTTAATGGCGAGCATATAGAGGAATTGATTTTTTTTCGTCAGAGCTGTAATAAGGTTGCCCTCCTTTTCTTGAATTAGGGGCGCGTTTTTGTTACTCCGGTTTTCGGATTGTGATGTTTACACATGTGTGTATATTCGTGTAATTGTCTGTATGGCGAGTGCCATGATTTGTCGGACATGCATGGCCTGCACTTATTTCGCAGTATCTGTGAGGCCAGGTTAATATGGAACAGTGTCTCAGTAGCCATAGCCCGACAATCAAACTTTTGTTTTTTAATATTAGATAATAATCAAAATCCAATGTTTTTGTACTTGTTTTTTTGGGTTATTAAACACATTTATGTTTTACTGTTTGAACTGCAGAGTCTTAGGCGGCCAAATTATTAATTGGTAGTGATGTGCGATTGTGTCAACTTTAGCGATATTGGCAATTATCATGATGATTTCCGATAGTCGATAACAGATTATCGCCGATGACCTTTTGTCTATGGGTGAGGAACAACACTCGATTTCTTACACCCAAACAGGGCTGGAGAAGCTGGTATTTAACATCCACAACAGTCTAATGGATAAACGGGCTACATCTTAGGCAAGACCCTAATTAGGCCAACAAGAGTCACCAAAAACAAAACTTCTCCAGACTATTCACTTTCCCTGTCTGTCACCACAGCATGACCCTTAAACCCTTCATGACCCACAAAATTAAAAGTGGCCAGAAGGCCAGTATTATTTGATGCACCATCAATTTTAATTGAACTGGACTTTTACTATTCCTGTCCTGGTACGCAGCATACCCTTAAACCGGTCTGACCCTCAGATTAAAAAGTGCCGGAGTAAAGGATCTTTAAACCACCATTTTAGTTGTATCCTGGACATGACTAGGCCTGTCTTGGACAGCAGCATGACCACTCAATCCCTGCATGACCCAAAGATCAAAAAAGTGCCGGAAGAATGTAATATTAACCACCATTTTTGTTTAATCGGACATATATATCCATGTCCTGGACCGCAGCAGGCACCCTAACCTGCACGACCCACAGATCAATAAGTGCGGAATAAGGAGTACTTCTGAAACACATTTTAGTTGAACTGGGAACATTGACTATACCCTGTCATGGACACAGCATGACCTTTACATTACATGACATGAGACATGGGCAGCAGTGGAATGCTTGGTCTGTGAAGTGTGGAGGAGGAGGAGGAAGCGGAGATAAGAGGTGTGATACAGTGTTTGGACAGCCTGGGATCGGTGTGGTCCTTTTTTCGCCAATGTTTTCCCTCCAATCAAATTTCATGCATTCGCACTGCTTGTGGACTAGACATGTTGTGGTGGTTAAAACCACCTATTGATTCTTCCCTCTTCTGATGGGCCGTGTATGGCTAAAGGCTGCATATACATCGCTGGGTGATTTCAGCAGCGCCTTTGCTCAAAAGACAGGCACAGGCTTGAGGGTCCTGGACCTTTTGACGACGAATATGCATAAGGATCGGTGTTTCCGCTGATTCGTGCGCCTGGTGGACTAATCTCAGCCGACCTTGTGCGACCGCCCTCTCCCTTTTTGAGGTGGGCGAACCCGTACTGACCTACCTCTTTGTCTTCCTCCTAGGCCCAGGGATGAGCGCTCGCAAGCAAATTCTGCCTGATAACGTCCACCGTTGGATCCGCAATGGCGTCAACATCATCATCTCAAAACTCTGGTAACTTCCTCGTCTCGTCATTCTGCAATTTGGAGCTGCGGGCTACATGCAACAGGATCTGCAAGACGTTGCCGACCCGATCGGGATTTTTGCTAATTGTACAGGCAATCACGGCTTTCTGCCTTCTCATCCCCCTGCTGGCCATCAGCGATTGGGCGTCAGAGAGACAACATTCATCTCTTGGGCTCTTGAGTCTTTTTGAAATGCCGTCTGACCCCAATACCAGACTATTTTGTCATCAAAGGCGGTTTTCAGAAAAGGATTATCCACGTGGTGGGTACACGAGTTAACATTTGGGCTGATCGCTTCATGTTGCGACAGCTGCTGACGACTGTTGATGTCATTTGTGGCCGTGACTGGGGAGGACGAGGAGGTAGACTGCTGGATGCAGGTTGATTAACCACTGAAAAAAAAAGATTGGCGACGTCTTTTCCGTTACTGAGATTCACTCGGGCACCGACCTCCGCACATGACAGAGCCTGACGGTCCGCAACCGGACATCCGTGGCTTGCGTGTTGTCGCCAGACCTGCGAAGGTGCTCCTTCTCTAGTACTTAACCTACATGTCCTACAACCCTCTTTGCTCGCTTACTCCTGCCTTTTTGCTGCGCTTACCATCTGCACTTCGCTCCATGTTCAGAAAGTTAAAAAATTTAAAAGGTATGAAAGAGTTTGTGGATCAGTCTCTTATTGAAAGACCGGCAAATCACAGCTATTCTTATCAATTCCTCTAATCTTCCAACAGCCAAACTAGGATTTGAAACCTGATTTATTATATCGATACCTGTGAAATGTGGTCTGGTGGAAGAACCGTAAGAAAAAATCAACAGTCCCAAGGGTTTACAACTGCCCTGTAGGACCAGGAATTGATAGTTTTCAAACAAAATTTATACAAAGTGCGCTATCTGCGCCAAAACTGAGCATTCACCCGAGCGCAATAAAACTATTGAAAAGTATACAACAGATGAGAAATTGTGGTTTTGCAGCAATGACACAACGCAGAACAGTTAATAGATAAATTTCTGTATGCCAAATTTCAAGTACAAGGGTGGCTATGTGTAAAAATAAAACTGACGTGCAATATGTGCTTCCCATTGTGTTATTCCCCTTGAGGAGAGCGTTTGAGACGAAAGTGGGCGGGGTTTGGTCCGCACCCACACGTGGAGTGGCTGGTTGGCTAGTTTCGTGTTCTATGTGCTTTAATTCTTTTATGCTTGATAACTGCATTTGCCTAAATGAAGTTTCTTCTGCTTATTTACTCATTGTTGGTGGAGATTAGTGCCTTTTTTCGTTGGGTGGTTTGTATATTTTTTTTTTTTTTCGTTAGGTTTTTATTTTTTCATGGTATTGTTTTGTTTTATGTGGTGTTATAAGCATTGATTTTTCTATAAGGGAGGTTGTTGGTATTTGGGTGTTATTTCCTTATGGTTTCAATATAGGTTGCACGTTTTGGTTGGTTTTTTCTTTTCCTGTATCTTTACAGAAGTATCCAAGTATTAGTGATTTACGGACCCGCGAAGCGGTTTGGATGTCACAATTAGTCTCCTTTTTCAATGATACTCTTCCAACCCAAGGATGATGGGAATAAAAAAGCCAGGTTGGTGCTCCAAAAAACAAATTAATGATGTGATCTCATATGCTAATGAAAAATTATGGTGGGAAACGAAACTCTACTTGGCAAGGACATCATAAACATTAATCCCAGAGGTTTGCCGTGTGCAGATTTTCCTGTCGTACTGGGAATGACAATGAGGATTTTTTGCTCCTAAATGGAAGGAAATTTTTGTAAAAAGTGCTCTTATCCCTCTGCCAATGATTCTATTGATCGATAATGGGGAAATGTTGGAGGATGTGACTAAACAGCTGGACACAACTAAAGCTCTAATTATCGGGTAATATGGCGGAAAGTGGATTTTTGATAAGTTTTTATAAAGCAAAATTTCAAAGAGTAATCTCTCTGATTTTCATTGGGGACCACATCTACAAAATCGGCAAAAAGATGGTATACAGGAAATTGGTATAGGTCCGACATGTCTTAGTCATCACAGGGGTCTACAGTGGTGACTCATCAACATCACAATTGGTATGGTGGACAGAGGGACCCGAAAACTTTTCAAAGGAAAAGCCGGACAGGTTCCAAAAAACTTACTGCCTAGCACTAAGGACGTCCATTGGAAAATAATGAGGTAGCATAATTGAGGATTATGAATTATTGTCAGATAATGTATTAACAACATCACAAATGGAAGGTGTATGAGTTTGTGTCTCATGTTTTACCCAAGTCCTCAATTGTAATTTTTTTACAGTGGATAGGTCACTTTATTTATATGCACGCCACAAATTGGTCCTGAATATAAGTTCTGCATGCGAATACGGAATGTGGATTTTCGTATAACGGGAGAAGAACAAGCATGCATTAGCTACTCTTCTAATAATGTTGATGGATGACAGAAGCCAGGGTGGTTCCTGGGATGTGTACGAAATCAGTGTGTCACAGCCGGATTAGATAAGTGCACAGCAGATTTCGCGGTTTCCACCAACCAGTGAGTTTTTTGCTGAAACTTGTCACGGCCATGGAATTTAAGAAGTAATTAAAACCTCACACATATGTGGATATCTGTTCAAAAGGAACAACATACTGTATTGAAGCAAATTTAACAAATTAAAGATGTGGTTTTTTTAAAAACCCTCAGTTGAAAGGGGTACTAATGTTGTTTCAGGCCCACAAAATCATATGAAAGAGAAGCACTTCGACAGTTGGAGGAACGTCGAGTGTGACAAAAAAACCTACCTTTTATATACTACTACTAATTTTGTAAGAACACTATAGATCAATACTTCCACAACGGCAGTGGTTACCTGGTATTCATTTACTGAGACACAAGCCATGTCCTATTGATTGTACAACAATCCAAAATTTCTACACAAATTTACTTGTCTGCCCTAAGGTCAACAAGGGATATGACATTCCTCCAAGGAAGACAAGGGTTTTTTTTTTTTTTTCCCCCCCCCCCTTCTTCTCAATTTAACGAGTTGCATGTGTGAACTACTGTGGTAAATTTTTAGTGACACTTTATGACACCACTAGCATCGAAACTACTAACACAGTCATAATATGCCAAAAGTTACTATTCGATGGCGTTGCAAAGAATGGAAACATGTTCAGCTAGAGGTTGATCTATGTTTATATTAACAGCGTAAACGTGGAGTCTTTGATACATGGCCATTCGACGCCAGTGATGGACGCATTTCATAGAATCCTTGGAGCTTGACCTGTACGTTATCTAACAAAGATTTATGTGATTATTTGATTATTGAACTCTTGGATTTTGTTTTGAAACACAATTTTTTTCTTTCTCGTGAAACTATTTATTTGCAACTTCAGCCTGTGCCCCCTCGTATGCCAATTTATTTGTAGGCTTTTGGGCAAGATGTATCTTTGTTACAGATCTGTAATTTTGATTGAGAAAGTGCATACTCTGGATCAGATACATTGACGACATTTTGTTTATTGGGCCCAAGGCAAGTGTAGAGGACCTACAAAGTTTCATTACACTTGCTGAATTCAAATGGACATTAATGTGAAACTTACTGTTATAATACTGGACGTCGCTCACGACACACACTGGATTTTTTGGATGGTTCAATTTACAGGTGGGATGGACCTAGATTTATTTCAGTCTGACTCATTCTAGGAAGAAGACTCAACAAATTCCTTTCTCCATGCGGATTCATTTCATCCTTAAGAACTTGATACATAACATACCTGTGGCACAATATTTGCGCATTCGACTCGGATATGTTCTCCACAATAATTTTTTGACGTAGGGAAGAGGCGAATTCTCATTAGACTTTCGAGATAGAGGCGTATTCTGGTCGTTCGCTATTCAAATAGCTTACTGTAGAGCAAGATGTCAAATCAGGGATGTAATTATTAAAGTTCACCGAAGAAACCTGAGACTGATTACAAAGGTAAGATTTTTAAACTACTTATATTTTCCACGATGGTATCACGATGAAAAATACAATGGCTATAAATTTTGGGATATCTTTACAAAGTGACGATGGATTACGGAGTACTTACCCGGAGACACATCGGTAAAACATATAGAAGATCTGCTATTTATGAAAAAACGCAATGGCTTAAATTTGGGATATTTCTACAAAGTGAAGATGGATTCTAGAGTGTTACTACCGGAGGACTCCATCGGTAATATATATGAAGATGCTGATAATTTAAGTTACCATTGGGGCATTAAGTTAGATTGTTTTAATTTCCTAGGGATCCGAAATGGGGATGCAAGCCCATGTGGCATGTGTATCGCATGTCCCCACGATAAATTATGGTCGTATTCTGGAACACTCTTCAAAAATAATAGAGTATTAAAAGTACTCACACGATTTCCTGTAAATACTGTAGGGGGTAGTCTATTTTGCCAAACATATCCTTGTGACTTGATTTTATATCGCGTCTAACACGCGTGATTGAAACGGGATAGTGTTAGGGAAACACGTTCTAAAACAAATCATTATGGCAAGCTAAAGATGAAGAAAGTAATGATGAACCTTAAACCCAATGCCAGATCTCGGGGAATTGATGGGGTTATGAGTTTCCACTCGTATGGGGCGATTGGAGAAGATTTTGGCACTGATGTCAAGTGTAGATGGATATTTGATCTCAAAACCACTGTTCCACTTGGTTTAATATGAGTGTTTGAGTTTTGCTCCTCTTTTGTAAATATCGTGACTTTTGATGTATTTATTGTTGTGTACTATGATTTTGAACTATATTGATTATTCTTTTTTTTAGATGTAGATTTGTTTTTTGGGTCGTTTCTGTTGTGGGTCCTCTGTATAGTATTGGAGATCCATGAAGTAGGTATCATGCAGCTCGGGCATATCTGTATCAATAAAAAATAGTTCGATTTATTTTGTTTTATGCACTTATGTTACCTAAAATTGCATGTATAATTAATTTTTTTAATTATTAAACTTCATAAATATTAGCACTTTTGTTTTATTGGAACACCCACAAGTGGATTAGTTCATTTTTTTCCTCCGCACTTTATTGTAGTATATATAATTGAGATGGGCGAATCGATTCTAACGAAATCGGAATTCGCTTATGAATTATCAATGGAAAACTTTGGTTCTGAACGTAGTCGAATTTGGCTGGTACTTCGATGTGAACGAAGTGTGCTTTAGATTGATAAAATGGCTGCGAGAACATATGGCTTCCATGGGGCATAAGCACCTCCTGGGTGGAAAGAAGGGAATAGCCTGCCATGACATGTGCACAAAGATGAAGCCTCAATCAGAGACCGGCGGGATTCTGTAGACGTCACCGCACTATATAAGTACGGGACGCGGACGCCGGGAGCTCACACTCCTCTCACTGTGTTCATCAGGAAAGGTGCTGCCACGGCTGATTGTGATAACTCTTACTGAAGAACTGATTTTTATACAGCGATTTTGTGGGGTGTCTCAGCTTGTCTCAGAGACTGCTTCTTTTAACGTTCTATTTCTGATTTTTTTGGGTATTGGATCTGAAATCCAGTGTGCGTCCACTGCAGCTGCATATAAATTCAATATCCAAGTGGGATCTAAGCCAATTCCTGTTGTATTCATTTAAAGAAACAGCGTTTTTACAATACAAATACCACTTCATTTTTGGCTGCTCAATTCTTTTGCGCAATTTACATCCAGGGGTTAATTAAGCGTTGTTTTGCTGGTGTGCTGACCCCAAGAAACCGTCATTTTCAACGCCAAAATATATACATTTTTCCTGTAGCATAATTCACAAGCGAAGGTTAATTACAATTTTATCTCTTGTTGTGTGGCGTAAAAAACACCGCATTGTAACACGCTACAAAGCTAGTAGTTTGTGGTGGCCCAATTGTTTGGCGCAATTTACATCCAGGGGTTAATTAAGCGTTGTTTTGCTGGTGTGCTGACCCCAAGAAACCGTCATTTTCAACGCCAAAATACATACATTTTTCCTGTAGCATAATTCACAAGCGACGGTTAATTACAATTTTATCTCTTGTTGTGTGGCGTAGAAAACACGCAATTGTAACACGCTACAAAGCTACTAGTTTGTGGTGGCCCAATTGTTTGGCACAATTTACATCCAGGGGTTAATTAAGCGTTGTTCTGCAGTTGTACTCAGTAAAAGAAACTTTGTTTTTCACCGCCACAGAAGAAATTCTGTAGCATAATTCATATCCGAAGGTTAATTAAGCCTGTTTGTGCTTTTATATTCAGTAAAATACACAGAGTTTTTAAATGGCACATACAAGTAAATTTTCCTGCCCATTTGTGGAGGCAATTTATATCCAAGGGTTACCCAAGCTTGTTACTGGGTTCATTTGGAGTCAAATACACGGTGTGATTTATCATATACAGATATCTTCATAAAAACCGTGTCTGTACATTTTAAAACCCAAACAGTATGTCAGACAGAGAGGTGGCAGGCTCTTCACCTGCGAGTGGCAGAGGCAAAACATTCCAGGCCCAGGTCGCAGCACAGCAAGGGGAAGTCGCAGCAGGGGTCACTCGGTGAGGCCACAACTGCCGCTGTCATCTAGGGCCGTGTGTTGTTCAGAAACCCAATGGTTCTTGTTTTGGTTGATTTAGGTCACCCAAATTCCTCCCAGATGACATCTGACAACCCCAGCCAAGAGTCAGTGGGAACGTCAACACAACCCTTAGTTGGCATGGCCGGGAGCGGGTCAGTGACCCTCACCTGCCTCAAACCCGCCTTTCTCCATCCGGTTCCCTCATCCAGAGATCTACTATGTGGTCTGGGCTCAGCGCCACTATATAGCGAGGATTTAACAATTTGAGGAGGGCAGTCAGCAGCTACTTGGCAGCGAAGAAATAGGGCCAATATCCCCTGCTTCTTGCAGTAGGCGGCAAAGTATAGTTGTTGAGAGTGGCATGGGAGGTGTTGTGAGGGGTCAGCCTCTGCAAACCAAGACCGGTGATGAGGACAGCTGTGATGATGAAACACAAATAGATGATGATGTAGCCGACCGCACTTGGGAGCCGGTTGAGGCAAGCGCTTCATCATCGTAAGGAGAAGGGGCGTCAGCTTGCGCGTCAGGCAGCGGCGCAGCCAGCAAGTGGGTCGGTGGGCCGTGAGTCAGCAGGATAGCAGCAGTGTGGGGGTCGGGAGCCAAGCGGCCATGGGGTAAAAAACCGCTTCGCGGTCCAAGAACGTGTGGCACAGGGGCTCAGCGAGGCAGCGGCGACAGTAGTCACTCAAAGGGGGAGCGTTGGCGGTAAAATCCGATACCGGCGGTGTGGCAGTTCTTTGCTAAGACACCGGAGGAGCCGAATATGGGTATATGTAGAATCTGTAAGCAGAAAGTGAAGCTGCCAGGGAGCTAACGTTAGCACCACGGCCCTGCGTCAACACATGCAGCATCACCATCCAGTGGCCTGGGAGAAACGTGGCTCAGATGTGGTGGTCCATCCTGCCGCCGCAGCAACAGCAGCAGCGCCCAGTGGCACGCATGCCATTGCAGCCAGTCAAGGCTCCACCCCCTCTGCAGAAGGGAGATGATTCTCTTTGACATCATCTCCCGGTCCAGATGCTCCTGCTCCTCGCTACTCATGGCGCCAGCAGTCGTTCAGCGAGGCGATTGCAAAGGACAACAGTATGCGTCCAACCATCCAAAGGGTGCAGCAGCTGACCATGCTCCAGTCCAAGTTGTTGGTACTGCAGTCCCTCCCTTTCCAAATGGTGGACTCTGCACCATTCAGAGAACTAATGGCTTGTGCCGAGCCAAGATGGAGAGTTCCAAGCCGTAATTTATTTTCCAAAAAGGCAGTACCAGCACTTCATAAATATGTAGAACCGAAGGTGGGTCAGTCCTTGAGCTTATCGGTTTGTTCCAAGGTGCACGGCAGCGCGGACGTCTGAAGCTGTAACTATGGTCAGGGCCAGTACATGTCCTTTACGGCCCACTGGGTGAATGTGCTTCCGGCCCAGGCACACCAACAACTTGGACAGGAGACGCCGCTTTCTCCTCCACGTTGTCAAACTGCGGCTCCTGCGCCAATGTCCGCCTCCTCCTCCTCCACCACCACCCCCATCTCAGTCTCCACAAGTACTGCTCCATCATACACATCTGTAAAGGGCACAGCGGTGTCACGCAGTTCTACACCTGGCTTGCCTCGGCGAACGAAGTCACACAGGGGAGGAACTGCTCCGCGTCATGCAGCAAGAAATCGATGTGTGGCTTTCTCCGCGCCAACTGCAAATCGGACCCATGGTGACGGACAATGGGAGGAACATGGTGTCCGCGCTGCACCGAGGAGGGATGGTCCATGCGCCCTGCATGGCGCATGTGTTCAATTTGGTTGTGAAAAGGTTCCTGAAGTCTTCCACCGATCTTCAGAAGATTCTGAAAATGGCCAGGAAACTGTGCATGCACTTCATCCATTCCTACAAAGCCAGGATCACCCTCCTCGAGTTGCAGCGGCAGAACGGCCTCCCCCAACACACTCTGATATGCGATGTTTCCACCCGTTGGAATTCCAGCCTGCACATGTTGGACCTACTGTATGAACAAGAAAGGCCATTAACAATATTTTGATGATCCAGGCGGACAGGAGTAATCCCCTGTGTAACTTTGATGTCAGCCAGTGGCAGCTCATGCGTGACACCTGCCGTTTGTTGAGGCCAGTTGAGGAGACCACGTTATTTGTCAGTCGCCAGGACTACGGGATGAATAACATCATTCCACTGCTTCATGTCCTGGAACAGATGCTGAAAAATCTGTCTGGGCAGGGGACTGGAGACGTGGCGACTACATCTCGCGGCCACATGAGTCCGGTGGGGACTGAAATGGAGGAGGAGGAGGAGGACATTGGAGCAGAAGCATTGTCTGGTGAAATGAGTGGATTTTCTACCCAGGTGACAAGAGAGCAGGTAGATGGAGATGAGGAAAACGAGGCAGATGACCCGCAAGCACCGTGGCAGTATTGAGTTGAGATGGAGGCTGGAAGCCCCTCGGACTCACTTGTGCACATGGCCCGCAGCATACTGATTTGTCTGGCTAGTGACAGCCGAATAGTCAGCATCCAGCAGAGGGATAATTCTGGCTCTCCACCCTATTGGACCCTCGCTACCGGTCCAAAATGGGAGCCTTTTCCCAGCTGCTAGAGGGAGGACAAACTCAAATACGATAGGAAAATCCTCCGTAGTCAGTTGGCCGCTGCCTATGTGTGGCATCGTCCCTCCTCTGACAGGTCTGACTGGGGGGTTCTTCAGCGCTCACGTACTACTGCCGCGGCTGCTGGGTGAAGGTGGTGGTGGTGGGGGGGAGGCGGGGGTAGGAGCAGTACCAGCTCCATCAGCAGCAACCTAAGTCTGGAGTCACTAATGAGCAGCTTCCTTCACCGCCTAGTGAGGGGGCAGTCGCGCAGCAGCAGCAACAGGACCTGGAGCGTCGCTGAACCAACAGGTAGTGGCCTACTTGGACAGACTCTGCCACCCCAGTTAGAAGATCCGCTGACAAACTGGGCAGCCAAACTGGATGTGTGGCCGCAACTTTCCAATTTTTGCAGTGGGAACTGTCCTGCCCGGCCATTAGTGTGGCATCAGAGCGAGTGTTCAGTGCGGCGGGGGCCATCGTTAGCCCAAGGAGAACCCGTTTGTCCACGGGAAATGTAGAACGACCGACCTTTGTCAAGATTAATCAGACGTGGATCGGCCAGGATTTCCACACACCAATGCCTTAGGCATCAGACTACATCAGCCATGATGCCTCACCCAAACTGTGAGAAATGAGTCTGGGTTCAAACTACCTGCCTCAGCCACTAATCTGATGCCACCACCCACCTGATGCCACACATCTGCTGACAATTTCTCCATCTGCCACCAACCATATTTACCAGGGACTGGTATTGCCACCTACCTCTACACTCTGTCATTGTGCCACTCTATGACCTCATGCTGCTGCTGCTGTTGCTGGTGCCGTGACATCCACACTGTGTCATTGTGCCACTCTGTGGCCTACTCCAGTTTTTGCCACCTTCAGAATGTCATTTTGCCACTCTCTGACCTTATGCTGCTGCTGTGGCTGCGGCCGTGACCTCCACACTGTGTCATTGTTCCACTCTGTGGCCTACTCCTATTTTTGCCACCTCCAGAATGTCATTGTGCCACTGTCTGACCTTATGCTGCTGCTGCTGTGACCTCCACACTGTTTCATTGTGCCACTCTCTGACCTCATGCTGCTACTGCCGTGACCTCCACACTGTGTCATTGTGCCACTCTGTGGCCTACTCCTGTTTTTGCCACCTCCAGAATATCATTGTGCCACTTTATGACCTCATGCTGCTGCCGCTGTCACCTCCACTCTCTTTCATTGTGCCACTCTGTGGCCTACTACTCTTTTGCCACCTCCAGAATGTCATTGTGCCACTGTCTGACCTTTTGCTGCTGTGGATGCTGCCATCACCTCCACACTCTGTCACTAATGTTGCCACCTGGGCTCTCAGCTTATTTTTTCCAGCTTTCGCTGGCATGACTTTATCAGGCTACATTCCCGCTTGAGTTTTTTGGTCAGTTTTGCCCTCTTAAGTGCCCAGGGAATTTTATAGTGAAGCGATTCTAAGAGCGGCGGCAGTCATGTGCGTGTCATACTAAAACACAACATTGTATGAAGACCAAACCAAGCTCCCTCTGCATATTTAAGCATGGGACAACGTTATACAGCACCCTGAAGGCTCTGTGCAGCCAGGAAATAGCTGCTTTTTAACACGATTCGTCCCGGACCGAATTTATTTTTGTCGGGAAATTCGGCGAAGTGTTCGAACCGAATTTTTGAGAAATTCGCCTATCTCTATTTATAATCACAGCAATAATACATATAGGTACTTTATTTATATATCTTTGTAACATTTTTATATATATATATATATATATATATATATATATATATATATAATATAAAATTATGCATAAAAATAGTATATTATTCACATTGGTATATCATTTTTACATAGTATTTTTATATATCATATTGGGGTAATAATATTTGTTTTAACACTTGTAGGTGTTATTTAACCTTTTATATCTAATGTCTTTGTCTTATACACCCTTTATCACTGCACACTTTCACCTCACTCACGGTATTTTCTTGCACATTATGTTTTTTTGTTTGCATGTTTAAAGCTGGTGGCCTTGTCCAGTGGTACCCCGCTGCGGTGTTATTTAGGGAAGGTGTGTCTAGGTCGGGTTTCCGGCCTCCGGTTGTGATGTTCAGCGCCGCATGTGGTGGTTTCGCGATGGCGCCTGCATGACTTCCGGTTCCGATATACGCGACACTTCCGCATCTCTATACATGTGATATCTCCATGTATACTTCCGATTCCGGTCTGGACGCGGCGGGATCGTATGTATACTCCCGCGGACAGTCCCGGTTCTGGTTTAGACCTGACCATTGGAAATTACTATATATATATTTATTTATTTATTTTTTATACGGGCTGCCTTGGTCTTATGGGTTATTTTTATTTATTTACTTATTTTTTGGGTATTTGGTTTGTGATGTATGATCTCTTTTATATCATTGTATCTTTATAGTATCTTTATAGTATATTGTGTCATGTGATATGTTAATTATTGTTGTGTCATGTGATTTGTATAGTGGCATGTGATATGTTAATTTGTATGACGTCTTGAGGTTTTAGCATAAGGTCATGTGATATATACTCATTGGTTCATTTATATGCCTGTCATCTCTTCGGTGATGTGATTGGACCAAAGCTTCTATATATATATATATATATATATATATATATATATATATATATATATATATATATATATATATATATATATATACGTGTTCCCATCTGTGTTATTCCCCCTTGAGGAAGCGTTTGAGCGAAATGCACGTCGGGGTTTGGCTCGTCTCCACACATGGGTGGCTGTTTGGCTAAGTATGTTTTATACCGCAATAGTTCTTATATGCTTGTACTTCTTTGCCTAAATGTATTTTCTTCAGCTTATTTACTCATAGATGGTGGAGAGTAGTAGCCTTTTTCTGTTGGGTGGTTTGTGTATATATATTTTTTTTTTAGGTTTTTATTGTTTCACTGTTATTGTTTTGTATTATTTGGTGTAATAAAGATTGATTTTTCTATAAGGCTGTTGTTGGTATGTGCTTGTTATTTACCTTATGGTTTCAATATTGGTTGCCCGTTTTTTGTAGGCTTATTACAAAGTGCAATACAGCTATTTAAAAGTTATACGGATGACAAAAGGTGGTTTTTGCACCAATTAAATACACCAACAGTAACTACAAAATTTCTGTATCCAAATTTAAGTACAAGGTGGCTATTTGAACAAAACAGGGCTGCACGAAAGAGCAATACAGCTATTTAAAACACGGGATTACTTAAACAACAAGGTCTACTCATGGTTGGAGGAACGCTCAAAAAACCGATATAGATATACAAAAAATCGCACAGGTGTGACCGAAGACACTTTATCTACGGACTCAGATAGTTCTATTCAAAAGAACCAGATGCAATTGAGATCTGCTAATGTTAAAGATGCCGCAAGTAACCGTTTTTTAGACGAGAATTCCACACAAGACAATACAGATTCAGGAGCAGGAGTACAGAAAAAGACAAAAGGAAACAAGCAGACAACAAAGAAACAAAAGAAGAAAACTTAAAAAATTCAGATGATTATCTCTTCAGTTGAACTTACTCAAGTTCAATCAACGTTATTAAATAAAGGACTAAACTTCATACCTACACATCAAGGACAACTATTCACACTTATGCAGGTCTTTTACAAACTTTGTAGGAATATTCGAGTTAAGATGTTTTTTCATGAAAAATCACAAGAAAAATAAAAAAGTTGAGAGTAAAGGGATTAATAAACTATGTGGTAAAAGTCAATTTGATCCAATATTGGAATGTAAAGCTTTAGAAGTATTTGAAAAAATGGTGGTTAGTGAGGTAACTGAAAAATGGAAATCCACAACAAAATATGTAAAAAATAATTTAACAAAAAAAGAGCTTAAAGCGATTCAGGGTATAAAAAACAACAAACAAATCACAATAAAGAGGGCAGGCAAAGGAGGGGCTAAGGTAATAATGGACACAGAAATGTATGTTAGAGAAGCAAAACAACAATTAAGTGATACGGCAGTATATAAACAACTACAAGGAGATCCCACAGAAATTTTTAAAAGACAAATTAAAGACATAGTAGAAAAAGCTAGAGATATGGGGATCATATCCAATTATACTTGTCAAATGTTATGTAAACAAAATCCTAGAGTACCAATATTCTACTTGGTCCCTAAAAGACATAAATGTTTAAAAAATCCCCCAGGACGCCCAATCGTGTCAGGATTAGATTCGTTACTTGAACCACTCGCTTTATACGTCGATTCATATCCCACAGGGATTGTTAAAAAGGGATAACAATTCCTTGAGAGATATAGGTAATTTCCTTAAAAAGCTTGAGACAATAGATAACGTTGATGTTACATACTTATGCACATTTGACATAAAAAGTCTCTTCACTAACATCCCACATCATGATGGAACTAGAGCCGTTAGGGAAGCGTTATGCGAAGACCCCACTATTTCTAATGAACAGATTACATTTCTCATGACCTTATTAGATCTTGTGTTAACAAGAAATTATTTCAGATTTGATGATGAATATTACTTGCAGCTACCTCGATGGGGTCCCTTGTGGCACCAAGTTTTGCTAATCTATTCATGTCCTTTTTTGAAAAAACTTTTGTTTTGCAGTCTCCCTTTGCATCCAAAATAAAAAACTGGTGGCGTTATGTGGATGACGTCTTTGTCTTATGGACCAGCACCATTGAAGAACTTAATGAGTTCCTCATTTATTTAAATTCTTGTCATCCTTTAATTCAATTTGAAAGGACTTTTGAAGAAAACTCTATAAATTTTTTGGACGTAAAAATAGAGAAAAGTGAAGGAAAATTACAAACAACTATGTACACAAAACCAACTGATCGAAATAACACCTTACATAGAGAAAGCTATCATTCACCTCAAACATTTCAAGGAATACATTCCGTTCAAAAGTTTGGGGTCACCCAGACAATTTTGTGCTTTCCCTGAAAACTCGTACTTTTATTTATCAAATGAGTTGCAAAATGAATAGAAAAATAGCCCAGACATTGAAAAGGTTAGAAATAATGATTTTTATTTGAAATAATAATTTTCTACTTCAAACTTTGCTTTCGTCGCTCCCTTTGCACCAATTCCAGCATTGCAGACCTGTGGCATTCTAGCTGTTAATTTGCTGGGGTAATCTGGAAAAATGTCACCCCACACTTCCAGAAGCCACTCCCACAAGTTGCATTGGCTTGATGGGCACTTTTTGCGGACCATACGGTCAAGCTGCTCCCACAACAGCTCAATGGGGTTGAGATCTGGTGACTGCGCTGGCCACTCCATTACAGATAGAATACCAGCTGCCTGCTTCTTCCCTAAATAGGTCTGGCATAATTTGGATGAAATCGACTCCAATCAAGCGCTGTCCACAAGGTATGGCATGGCATTACAAAATGGAGTCATAGCCTTTCTTATTCAAAATCCTTTTACCTTGTACAAATCTCCCACTTTACAAGCACAAAAGCAACCCCAGATCATCACATGACCTCCACCATGCTTGGCAGATGGTGTCAGGCACTCTTCCAGCATCTTTTCAGATATTCTGTGTCTCACAAATGTTCTTCTGTGTGATCCAAACACCTCAAACTTTGATTTGTCTGTCCATTACACTTTTTTCCAATCTTCCTTTGTCCAATGCCTGTGTTCTTTACCTCATAATAATCTTTTGCTCTTATTAGCCAGTCTTAGATATGGCTTTTTCTTTGCCACTCTGCCCTGAAGGCCAGCATCCCGGAGTCACATCTTCACTGTAGACATTGACACTGGCATTTTGCGGGCACTATTTAATGAAGCTGCCAGTTGAGGACCTGTGAGGCGTCGATTTCTCCAACTAGAGACTCTAATGTACTTGTCTTTTTGCTCAGTTGTGCAGCGGGGCCTCCCACTTCTCTTTCCACTCTGGTTAGAGCCCGTTTGTGCTGTCCTCTGAAGGAAGTAGTACACACCTTTGTAGGAAATCTTCAGTTTCTTGGCAGTTTCTCACATGGAAGAGCCTTCATCACTCAGCACAAGAATAGACTGCCGTGTTTCACATGAAAGTTCTCTGTTTCTGGCCATTTTGCGAGTTTAATCAAACCAACAAATGTAATGCTCCAGATTCTCAACTAGCTCAAAGGAAAGTCAGTTTTATAGCTTCTCTAATCAGCAAAACTGTTTTCAGCTGTGATAACATACTTGCACAAGAGTTTTCAAGGGTGTTCAAAATATCCAATAGCTTTCTTACACAATTAGCAAACACAATGTACCATTAGAACACTGGAGTGATGGTTGTTGGTAATGGGCCACCTATGTAGATATTGCATTAACAACCAGGCGTTTGCAGCTAGAATAGTCATTTACCACATTAACAATTATAGAGGGGATTTCTGATTCATTTAATGTTAGCTGCATTGGAGAAAACTGGGCTTTTCTTTCAAAAATAAGGAAATTTCTAAGTGACCCCAAATTTTTGAACGGTAGTGTACCTAGGGGACAATTTGTCCGAGCAAGAAGAATATGTTCTACTAATGGGGAATATTTAAAACAAATGAATAAATTGATAGATAAATTTGAAGCACGAGGATATAAGAGACAATTATTGAAACAAATAGGCTTGGAGGTTTTTCAAAGAAACGGGAAGAATTTTTTCAATCAAAAAAAGAAAAAATAGAAACAAATAGATGAATTTTCGTGTCAGTGTATGACAAACATGCCAATATGATTCGATATATAATCAACAAAAATTGCCAAATTCTAAAAATTGATAAAAAATATGGTAGATTATTTCAAGAAAAACCACGATTCATCTATAAAAAAGGACGTTCTTTAAGTAATTTTTTGGTACGATCTGACAAAAGAGATTTCACAATAAATAAACAGAAAAGAATAATAACAGAAAGAAAGGGCACATACCCTTGCTTATCTTGTTCTAATTGCTCAGCTATCTTGAGAGGCCCTTGTATTAATCACCCTATGAAAGGAACCCCCATCTTAATAAAAAATTTCTTTACATGTGAGAGTAAAGGGGTGATTTATTTATTTAAATGTCCATGCGGAAAAGCCTGCATAAGGCAAACAAGTAGAAAAATTAAAACTCGTAGTAGTGAACATAAATCTACTATAAGAACCTATAAAGAGCATATTGAACAGGACAAATCCCAAGAAAAGAAATATGGTGAAACTACAGTGGCCAAACATTTCTATGAAATGGGCCATCAGGTCAGTGAATTAAAATGGTGCGTATTAGAAAAGGTATATAACAGCGAAAGTATTACATCTAATGTACAGCTTCTAAGACGCAAGGCATATTGGATGTTTACCGTGGAAACATTGTATCCTAACGGATTGAATGAGAATCTTAGTTTAAAATGCGTCTTGTGAATGGTAATGTTGTAAATAATGTTTGTATATAGACATTTTGTTAACAAGTGTGTTTTTAGCAGTTTACTACGTACGGCTATAAATAGATAAACTTATACCAAGTGCGCATGCCTGAAGAAGAAGGAAAACCTTCGAAACGTTGCATCAGTGTGTACCCGTACATCAAGCAGCACGGCTGTGCTGCATAGCTCTCCTTATTCAAATCTGCATTAAGAAGATATAACTCTGCTATTCAAGAAAATTGAAATACTATCATTGACACTACTCTGAGGTACTTGCTGTACTTTTTTAGCTGTTGTTATGGTGTTGTATTTATATGCCTTTAATGAAGTAAAGCACTCTATAAGCATTTGACTTCTGATCGTGTGATATATAACCAATGAAATACACCAACAGTTACTACTAAATTTCTGTATCCAACTTTAAGTACAAGGTGGCTATTTGAAAAAAAAAAAAAAAAAAGGGCAACACCAAAGTGCAATAACGCTATTTAAAAGTTATACACATAACAAAAGGTGGTTTTTGCACCAATGAAATACACCAACAGTTACTAGAAAATTTCTGTATCCAAATTTAAGTACAAGGTGGCTCTTTGAACAAAACTGGGCTGCACCAAAGTGAAATACAGCTATTTAAAAGTTATACGGATAACAAAAGGTGGTTTTTGTACCAATGAAATACACCAACAATTACTAGAAAATTTCTGTATCTAAATTTAAGTACAAGGTGGCTCTTTGAACAAAACTGCGCTGCACCAAAGTGAAATACAGCTACTTAAAAGTTATATGGATAACAAAAGGTGGTTATTGAACCAATGAAATACAAAAACAGTTACTAGAAAATTTCTGTATCCAAATTTAAGTACAAGTTGGCTCTTTGAACAAAACTGGGCAGCACTAAAGTGAAATACAGCTATTTAAAAGTTATACGGATAACAAAAGGTGGCTTTTGCACCAATGAAATACATAAACAGTTACTAGAAAATTTCTGTATCCAAATTTAAGTACAAGGTGGCTCTTTGAACAAAACTGGGCAGCACCAAAGTGAAATACAGCTATTTAAAAGTTATACGGATAACAAAAGGTGGTTTTTGCAACAATGAAATACACCAACAGTTACTAGAAAATTTCTGTATCCAAATTTAAGTACAAGGTGGCTCTTTGAACAAAACTGGGCTGCACCAAAGTGAAATACAGCTATTTAAAAGTTATACGGATAACAAAAGGTGGTTTTTGCACCAATGAAATACACCAACAGTTACTAGAAAATTTCTGTATCCAAATTTAAGTACAAGATGGCTCTTTGAACAAAACTGGGCTGCACCAAAGTGAAATACAGCTATTTAAAAGTTATATGGATAACAAAAGGTGGTTTTTGCACCAATGAAATACACCAACAGTTACTAGAAAATTTATGTATCCAAATTTAAGTACAAGGTGGCTCTTTGAAGAAAACTGGGCTGCACCAAAGTAAAATACAGCTATTTAAATGTTATACAGATAACAAAAGGTGGTTTTTGCACCAATGAAATACACCGGACTTCCGGTTCCAGCGCTGGCGATGGAGGAGCGTGATCCGTGCGCTCCGTACCGAAAATCGCCTAAAAACCTGCATCTACACCGGGCACAAGGGCCAAAGCAACAGCACAGGAGAAGGAGGAAGACGGGCGGCAGCACATACCACAACCGATGTGCACAGACGCTGCGGATGTGAAGAGGCGCGGATCGGAGGGCCGGAACAGCAGCAGAAGACGGCGCCTGGTTGTATTCGCTGCCAGAGGAGGAGAGGAGAAGGGAGAGCGCCCGATCAACACCGGAACAAACCGGCGCACCTTAGAGACTCCCTAGGCCACAGGTGAGCGAGGCAGCAACTGAGAGGCACGGGCAGAAAGGTGCCATACAGGGACCTGACGAGGCAGCAGCAGCCGGCGCCTGGCTACTCACGCCGCGCGAAGAGGAGTAAGGAAGGGGGAGCTCCCGCTCCTAAACGGAGCAGCCCAGTGCATAAAAGAGGCACCCCAAGCAGTCCATAAGCTGTAACAAGATATAAAGCTTGGGCAGGCCGACTGTGGGGAAGGGAGAGAGGGCTGGTGGCCACAATCAGAGAGCACACTCAGAGCCATAGAAAGCACGCCAAAGAGGCTCAGACGGCGGCCATTTTAAATCTACTTTGCTCTTCTGCAAGGCAGTGACACTCGCTAGGGAGCCCACAGAGGGTTAGCAACACATTGTCATCATCTCTCTTTACATAGAACCTGCACTGGACTGACTGCCCAGAATATGGGACATGCGCTAGAGATTATAAGAAAGCAGTAAAAACCGTCACAATTGCTTGCCCAGGAGCGCCCCCCCTTTCCTCCATTGTCTGCCAGAGCTACAACAATAAGCAGATTTCACATATATTACACATCTCAGCTTTCATCTGACTGCCCAGGCATATGCATTGCACAGTGACTCTTATTTTCAATCGCTGCTTACCGGTCATACCACATTGAACGTGCACCATTCTTATACTAGCCCCTCAGCACTTGATATCACAACTACAACTATGGCGCCGATTACAAGAAAAGACAAAGGGACTGTAAAAAAAACAGAATCTGAACAAGAAGATTTGGGATCCTCAGAGGAAGAAATGCAAGATTGTGAAAGTGAAATTCCTCAAATTAAAATCAATTATAAAAAACTAGCCACAGCGGTAGTGAGACAAATATTGCCGGTATTGCAAGAAACGTTGTCTAAGCAGATAATGACCACAATAAACGGCCTGCAACAGGATATCGACAAACAGGGAGAACGCCAAGAGGAAATGGAGCAGGGGTTGTCTATCACGGAGGACAAATTATCTGATCTACACACGAGAATAAATGACCTCACAGAAAAAAACAAGAACATGTCTAGTAAATTGGAAGATCTGGAAAATCGTTCCCGCAGGAACAACCTACACATCATAGGTCTCCCAGAGAGAATTCCGGCAAACCAACTAAGAAAGATATGCGAAATGGATCTACCAGCGGCCTTAAATTTAATACAACTTGCAAAGTGGAGAGAGCGCACAGAGTGGGTCCGGACAAAACTGCTAAGACGACAGAGGCTGTTGGTTGCTCCCAACCTCCACGACAAGTCATTGCTAAATTTTTGGATTACAATGATAAAGAGGAAATTTTACGGAGCTTCAAAAAGCGCCAAAAACCCTTGAAATATGAGGGGTCCACAATATTAATCTTCAATGACTATTCAGTTGAGGTTTCCAGGAAAAGAAAAACATTCAGCAAGCTTTGCTCCGCATTATACGCCCAAAAAATTAAGTTACAGTTACAGTACCCTGCCACTTTAAGAGTACTACTTCCGGATGGCACAGCTACGGTATTCACAACAATTCAGCAAGCGGAAGACAAACTGAATCACCTCCTGCAGGAACTCCCGCCGGAAGAACCGGCGAATCCCGCTAGATATACTTCGGGTCAATATCCTTTGAATCTGGACTCTGATAAAGGGACTTTACAAAGCACCAGCCCCAAAGAACAGAGACTCCCCCAAACCCCGAGAGAAACCAGAAGCAAGACCTGAAGTCCTGGTTGCTCGCTCCTAGATAAATCATAATGATAGGATAAGTAGAATCCTGACGGATTTCAAACGTTGACCTACCCCGTCTTTCTATTTCTATCCCATCCCCCTCTCTCTCTCCTTCCCCCCCCCCTCTATCTCTCTCTCTCTCTCTCTCCCCCCCCCCCCACCCGCTTATCCTTCCTTCCTCTCTTCTGGGGGGGGAAAGGGTATGTACTGATTTGAATGCATTTATAATATTGGTAATAATGGCCCCAAGATCTTCGGGCGATAAAGGAGGTTATACTCGGCAGAAAAAAGAGAAGTCGCACAAAAGATTAAGGACAGGAGAGTAGCTTATATTTTGTTAGGAAAAGATCGGAGAGTTCAATGGTTTTTTTTACAACCACTTATGAAGTTCAGCTATAAGCAGTTCTTAAGTTTCAGCCAGGAAGGAGTCGATCAGAGAAAAATTGACAGAATATGGAGGGAGGATTGGGAGAGACTAATGTTGATTTGCAATTTACAAATGTTATTTGTCACTGACTCAGGATTAACATGAAAGTAATATCATGGAATGTGAAGGGTCTTCTCTCTCCTCACAAGCGTTCTATGATACTAAGACACTTGGGCAAAATGAAACCCGATGTGGTGCTACTGCGAGAAATGCACTTAGCATCGGGGGATTTCTTCAGAATGAAGAAGTATTGGGTGGGTGAGGTTGTGGGTTCATCTGCAATTAACAAGAAAAATGGTGTACTGATTTTACTAAGTAGGTCCTTGACATATAATATACTTGCAACCGAAACAGATAAAGAGGGCAGATGGATGAGAATGCATTTGCAATGTCCAATGGGAGAGATTTGCATCTATAATGTTTATGGTCCAAACAGGGAAGGAGCAGACTTTTTCCTAAAGCTAGGTTCGCATTTTCTAACTAGTCAATCACTCCCTACTAGTGTTGAGCGATTGCGTTGGCTATCGAGATCGATCGATAGTTGATAGTCGGCCGCTATCGATAAGGTTTTTCGATAGTGAGCATCGATTATGCGCGATGACCATTAAAGTCTATGGGAGAGCAACAACACCTTCATTCTTACACCCAAACAAGGCTGGAGAAGCTGAAATTAACATCCACAACAGTCAAATGGATACGTGCTACATCTTAGGCAACACACTTAGGTTATAAAAGTCACAGAAAAAAAGTCACAGACGATTCACTATCCCTGTCTTGTACCACAGCCTGACCCTTAAACCTGCATCACCCACAAATTAAAAAGTGCCAGAAGGCAGTATGATTTGAACCATCATGTTACTTGAACTGGACATTGAATATCCCTGTCCTGGAATGCAGCATGAGCCCCAAACCTGCATGACCCCCAGATTTAAAAGTGCCGGAAAAAGAAGTCTTTCAACCACCATTTTAGTTGAACTGGACACTAACTATATCTGTCCTGTACCGCAGAATGACCACTAAACCTGTCGACCCACAGTTTAAAAAGTGCCGGAAAAAGGAGTCTTTCAACCACCATTTTATTTGAACGGCCATATACTGTCCCTGGCCTGGCACAGGGTAAGACCATTAAACCTGTCTGACCCCCAGATTAAAAAGTGCCGAAAAAGGATTTTTTTTCAACCACCATTTTATTTTGAACTGGACATTGACTAAACGTCCTGTGCCACAGCATGACCCGGGGCCCGGGAGTTTCAGTGGGTGCGGTGAGAGCCCAGGCTGGCGTCCGTCATATATTAACACGCAGGTTAAAATGCCCTGATGACCCAGCAACGAAAACTGTCGTGCTGAACAGAGTGCGGAACGGAATTGTGAGAACTCCAGCCTTCCTCAGTACCAGTCAAGACCTGGGTGCGCTTGCCCCCCCGTATGAGTGCGGACCAATTGAGCTTCACTTGGAAAAACTGGTGGTTAATGCTCTGTTACACCCCGGTGCCCTTTTTCTTGGCATTCTTTTTCTCATTTACTCAACGTGCTGGAGGAAATTGTCTCTTACTTTGTCTCTGTCCGTGCTCCAACTCCATGTCCTCTGAATAACCAACATCTGGTCAAATTTTCCTGTACCTCCCTTGTACAATTCGAGGAATTTTTTTAACAGCTATTTTGTACATGCAAGTTTTTTAGTAGTTTAATTTTTAGAAAACACATTTTAAAAGGATGAATTCCACCATGTCTTTGTTTCTCTTTTTTTTCATTGAATTAAATGGGTTGTCTCAATACAGGGATTGATAGCTATGTTAAAGATCTTGCAAAAACAAGTCATTTGCAATATGTGTCCATTAACAGTGTCCTACCTATTTCCGTTTCTGACAGCAAACCCTCACCCTTGACCACTCTTGACAATTGTGAAGAACAAATGTCTGTTAGAAACAACATTTTTTAGAAAAGGGACCTGTAGTAAAAGCTGCATGTCACAGCAAAATGCCCCCAAAAATTTTAAGCATGACCCTTGAGCCACTTTGGTCAATTGGAAGAACAAATGTCGTTAGAAACAACATTTTTTTATAATAGGACCTGTAGTAATTGCTGCATTTCAAAGCAGCATGACCCAAAAAATTATAAAAATGACTTTCTCAGCCCTTGTTAAAAATTGTGGGGGAGAAATGCCATTAGAAGCCACATTTCTTTCCCAAAAGGCCATGATTATTGCTGTTCTCACAGCTACATGACCCCAAACAATTATAAATAGTTTTTGTCGCCATTTTTTAAAATTGTGGGGAGAAATGCCATTTTTAAAACCATATTTCTTTTAAAAGGACCATGTTTATGCTTATCTCACAGAAACATGACCCCAAAAAATTATAAATTGACTTCTCAGCCACTGTTAAAAATTGTGAGGGAGAATGCCACTTAGAACCACTTTTTCTTTCAAAGGCCCCATGTTTATTCTGTATCTCACCTACATGCCCCCAAAAAATTATAAATAGATTTCCAGCCACTTTTAAAAAAATTGGATAGAAATCCCATTAAACCACTTTTTCTTTTCCAAAGGACCATAATTACAGCTGTATCCAAGCAACATGACATAAAACCTTTGACAATGCAAAACTTTTAAGAAAAGTGATTAAAAGGGAATAGGGTTTGTCATGAAACCTTGCTGTCTTTTACAGCCCCTCACAGAAAAACCAGCAAAAGAACTTTTGGGGAACAGAAAAAAAAAATTGCCGAAAAAATGATTTTTTTAAAAAAAAAGTTTTCAAGAGGCCCATTTCGTTTAAAAAGGAAGTGAAGTAGACCGGCAACTAATCAGTGACCTCGGAAATTTGGGGCCCAAAACATCAGAATCCATGCCTGATTCATCTTGATGAAAGTCAAACGACCCACATTATTTGTGGAAACCGGATGCGTTTCTGTAATGCTCCTCAGCTGTGTAAAGGGTCCGCTCAGATATGAGTGGCTGCTGGGCAGACAACACCCTAGGCTGACGGCCCCTCGGTCATTCGTCCATTTTGGATCCCCCAAATTCAATTGGGTCCGAACACATGCAAAAACATGGGGTTGTTGAGACGCAGTGCGTGCCCCATGACTTAAACTGATCCTGTGTGGGGATGGTCCCTCATTAAAAGCTTGGTGAGGGGGGTAAACAAAGATGCCAAGGTCCCCCCATTGGGTTTCTCAACCTTCCCTGCTGCTGCCCAACGCCTCTTGGCACTTACTGCTTTTCACTCGCTGATGTTTTTCCCACCGTGACTTTTGGGAACGTGAAGCGACCAACGATGTCTCCATTTGATCAATCAGAAAGGGTCCCAATTCCCATTTTATTCTCTATTTGGGTAGGGGGAAAGGAAAGTGGTTTTTTTGTTTTGTCCGGGGATCCGGGAGGGTGGCCTCCAGTAACTTTGTTCATTTTGTGGCCTTAAGCGAGGTCATGTTGGGGAAAGGAGCACCAAGCACTCAGTGAAGTTGGCCTTGTTTTCCAAAGCCCGGGTCGAGGGGCATAGAAAACTGATCTTCCTCATCTTCTCCCCCCCTCAAATTCGCGCCAACCTTTTTTCCAAGGCAGGGACTCGGAAACATCGGTGTTAGGAATACCCCCTCCCCTCCTCCGCTGCCTCCGGCACAGCTTCAAACAGCCCTATTTTGCCTGAGATATGACCCTGAGAGGATGCGCCCCCTTGCACTACTCTGGCCCCGAACCACGCCTAATGAAGCCCGATAAAATTGTGAAACTGTGGGCCTTGTGGATTTGACGGAGAGAAACCCCCGTTTCCGCATCGGTGTCCGTCTCCTCCTCCTCGCTGGCGGACCTTTTTGTTTCAGAGTGCCAAACGTCTTCCCCAGAACAAAGACCCCACAATGCCGCTGACAAGGCATGTCCGCCCGACCATTTTGGGGTTTTCTTCAAAACTGGCAAGGTTTGTGAACTCTTTCACCGCCTCCACTCTCGGTGGTTCAACCCCCGAGGGCCCCTACCGGTGCTTTCGGCCCTGTGTCATTCGAAATCTAATGGGATTGCACTGTGCCAACGCTGGAGCATGTGGAGGGTGGAAACCCTGGGGGGTTTGCCACGTCAACAATCAGCGGTTGAGGGGAGGCCGAGCTGACCTGAAAGCAGCCGGCGGGACAAGCGGGTGGAACGGCGGGAAAGGGGAACCGACCTCGACCTTCTTCAGCAGGGAGCCGAGGGGGACTCTTTAGAAATTTCGGACGACAAGGGTTCAGACATGTGCCAGGCAAGGGATGTGCTCCAGCCTACCCCATCTTAAGGGGGGCCAGCAATTTCGCCCTTATCGCACACCACCTTGCCTGGCACAAGGTTCTTGTCACCCCGCAGCGCTCGGTCTCGTTGTTAGAGCTACACAGCTCCTGACCTGTGTGTGGACGGGCCCAAGGCAGATTAATTTCAACACGGTGGTGTCTATGGGCACGTGATGCCACCAGAGGACCTAGGTGGAAAGAGCCCCCCACCATCCCTGCGGTTTTTTTTTAAAAGGTGCGCCCAGCTGAGAGCACCGCACCCCCCGAACATCCACCCACTCACCCAATGAGCTGTCACAGAGATTTGCGGCTTGGCCGTGCTTATCCTGTTCGTGGGGAGATGGGTTTTCCGGACACAAAAGCAACTGGCTTGAAATTTTAGAGACACGGGCGGCCCGGGCGGGACGGGTTTTCTGGGAAAGAAATCCTGTCGGCATGGGATTGGGGGCAGGGGAGGGCCATGACGTGGGGAACCCCTCTGTGCCCCCAGCGGAAAAGGGAACATTTCCCAAAGGGCCCAAAAACCTGGCAATGCCGCTTCAGGCTTTTGGGGTTTGGGGTGGTTTGGGAAAAAAAAGGGTTTTTTCTGCTCCAAAACCTGGAAACAGAAGGCTGGTGCTAGACTGGCGCTGTACGGCGTGCAGGTCGTCAAACGGCGGAAGGAGAAGGGGGGGAGGGTCTCTGTGGGGGCTGGGGGGTACGGGCGACGGTGGAGGCTGAAGCGGGGGGCTGATCCCCCACATGACCCTGAAGCATGGGGACTAGGAACGCTTGGGGGTGGCGGAAAGGGGGGGAGGGGGAAACAGGGGTTAAATGGTTGAGGCCCGGGTCGGTCTGGCCTTTTTTGGGCCAGTGTTCCCTCCATTTCAAATATGCATTTGCTGCATTTGACTGCATGTTGGGTGGTTAACCATTAAGGTTCTTGCCCCCTTTTTGCGTTTACGGCAAAGGCGGCATAAAACACGTTGGGGGGAATAAGGGTTTGGGCAAAAAAGGCCCCGGGTTGAGAGGTCCGTCCTTTTTGAGGCGATAACGGGAGCGGGGTTTGCGCTGACCGTTCTGGCGGAATCATATCAGCGGGCTTCTTACGACCGCCCTCTCCCTTTTTGTGGCGGGACCCCATTTTACCTACCCCCCTCGTTTCCTCCTCGTCCATGATGAAGCCTCGCAAGCAAATTTTGCGGAAAAGACCGGAGGATCCGCAATGTCGTCTATCTCAACACATGATTGGTCGTCCTGATTTTGCATCCAGAACTGCGGGGGTACAAGCAAGGGGGACTGCAAGGGGTTGCCACCGCCCGGGGGTTTTTGCCCCTTTACAGGCTTCCTTCACCTCCACTGATGGCATCAGTAATGGGACGTCAGAGCAGACTAATATCCTCTTGATCTTTTAACATGCCTTTGACCAAACCGCATTTTGTCATCAAAAGTGGTCCGCAGACAATGGATTAGTTCCACAGTGGTGGGTACTCGATTTGACATTTGGGTGCTTCATGTTGGACGGATACTTGATGTCGACATTTGTCTGGCCGTAGTGACTGCTTAATTTGAGGTCGAGGAAGTTAAGACTGCTTGATGCAGTTGCATTAACCACCTGAAGGACAGATTGGCGGACGAGGTTCGGGTTACTTAGATTCACAGGGCCCCTGACCCAGCTGATGACAGGCCTGACGGTCCTGAAACTGTCGATCCGTGGCATGCGTGTTTGTCGGCCAGCACTGGAGGAGCACCTCTCTCGCTACCTTCTACCTCATTGTGCTACCCCCTCTTTGCTCGTTAACACCTGCATTTCGCTCTTGTTCAGAAATATAAATTACTTGAGAAGGTATGGAATAGTTTTGGAATGTCTCTTATTAAAGACGGCTATCACAGTATTCTCAAATCCCTCTAATCAATACAAAATTGCTTGGCTTAAATTTAACTGCGAAGGTGTCTATCAACAAATCTGGACTGGGCAAAAGTCCAAAAAAACACGTATATGTTATGTTTGTATAATGAACGGTATTTTTTGCACCTTTAAATTCACCTGAGTGAATATAGAATTGCTGTTGGATTTAAGATTTACGTAGATGTTGCGTCAATGAAACAATGCTGGGTGTGCAAAATGTCAAAAAACACGTATCTGTTATGTTTTTGGTATAATAAAGGGTATTGTTTCATCTTTCAATTCACCTGTGGTGAATATAGAATTGCTGTTTTAAGGTTTTTACGTGGATGCCTCGTCAGATGAAACAATGTGGGGTGTGCAAAAGTCAAAAAACAGTAAATGTTATGTTTTCATAAGATAACGGTTTTTTTTGCATCTTTCAATTCACATGTGGTGAATATGAATTGCTGTTTTAAGATTTACGTTAGCTGCTGCGTCATTGAACAATGCTGGGTGCGCAAACAAAAGTCAAAAAAAAACACGTAATGTTATGTTTTGGTTTAATAAAAACGGTATTTTTTTGCACTTTCAATTCTCACTGGTGGTGAATATAGAATTGCTGTTTTAAGATTTTACGTAGTTGCTGCGTCAATGTCATGCTGGGTGCGCAAAAAGTCAAAAAACACGTAAACTGTTATGTTTTGGTATAATAACGATATTTTTTGCACCTCTTCAATACACCTGTGGTGAATATTGAATTTGCTGTTTTGAAGATTACGTTAGATGCTGCGTCAATGAACAGATGCTGGGTGCACAAAAGTCAAAAAAACACAGTAAATGGTTATGTTTTGGTATAATCAAACGGTATTTTTTGCACCTTTCATAATTCACTGTGTGTGAATATAGAATTGTGTTTAAAGATTTACGTGGATGCTGCGTCAATGAACAATGCTGGGTGAGCAAAAAGTAAAAAAACACGTAATGTTATGTTTTGGTATAATACACTGGGGTATTTTTTGCACTTTCAATTCACCTGTGGTGAAATATAGAATTGCTGTTTTTAAGATTGTACGTAGATGCTGCGTAAATGAACAATGCTGGCGTGCGAAATGTCTAAAAAACCGTTACTGTTATGTTTTGGTATAATAAACGATATTGTTTTGCACTTTCAATTCACTGTGGTGAATATAGAATTGCGTTTAAGTTTTACGTAGATTGCTGCGTTCAAATGAACAATGCTGGGTGCTGCAAATGTCAAAAAACACCGTAAATGTTATGTTTTTGGTTATAATAATGAATTTTTTGCACCTTTCCAATTCACCTGTGGTTGAATATAGAATGCTGTTTTAAGATTTAACGTAGATGCTGCGTCAATGAACAATGCTGGGTGCGCCAATGTCAAAAATACCCGTAACTGTTATGTTTGGTATAATAAACGATATTTTTAGCACCTTTCAATTCTCCTGTGGTGAATTTAGAATTGCTGTTTATGATTTACAGTGATGTTGCGTCAATGAAACAATGCTGGGGTGTTGCAAAAGTCAAAAAAACACGTAAACTGTTATGTTTTGGTATAATAAACGGTATTTTTTTGCACCTTTCAATTTCACCTGTGGAGAATATAGAATTGTTGTTTAAGATTTACGTGGATGCTGCGTCAATGAAAACAATGTGGGTGTTTTTTGCAAAAAAAGGAGGGTCAAAAAAACGTAAACTGTTATGTTTTCTTATGATACACGGTATTTTTTGCACCTTTCAATTACCTGTGGTGAATTATTGAATTTGACTATTTTAAGATTTACAGTGGAGCTGCGTCAATGAACCAATGCTGGGGGTGAAAAGTCAAAGAACATCGTAAACTGTTAGTTTTCGATGTACACGGTATTTCTTTTGACCTTTCAATTCACTGGTGTGGTGATATAGATATTGCTGTTTTATAGATTTACGTAGTTGCTGCGTCAATGAACAAAGCGGGTGCGCAAAAGTCAATAAAACAACCTAACTGTGTATGTATTTGATATAATAAACGATATTTTTTTGCACCTTTCAATAAACCTGTGGTGAATATAGAATTGCTTGTTTTAGATTTACCTAGATGCTGCGTTAATGACAATGCTGGGTGCACAAAAGTCAATAAAACACGTAAATGTTATGTTTTGGTATAATAAACGGTATTTTTTGCACCTTTCAAGTCAACCTGTGGGAATATAGAATTGCTGTTTTTAAAGATTTACGTGGATGATGCGTCAATGAACAATGCTGGGTGTGTTGCAAAAGTCAAAAAACACGTAACTGTTATGTTTTGGTTATAATAAACAGTATTTTTTGACACTTTCATTTTCACCATGTGGTGAATATAGAATTGCTGTTTGTTAGATTTACGTAGCTGCTGCGTCAATGATAACAATGGGGGGGGGGGGGGGGGCTGGGTGCGCAAAAAGTCAAAAAACCGTAACTGTTATGTTTTGGTATATACACGGTATTTTTTTTGCACCTTTCAATTACCTGTGGTGAATTATAGAATTGATGTTTTATGATTTACGTAGATCTGCGTCAATGAACAATGCTGGTGTGCAAATGTCAACAAAACCGTAATGTTATGTTTTGGTTTTATAAACGATATTTTTTTGCACACTTTCAATTCACCCTGTGGTTGATTATAGAATTTGCGGTTTTAAGATTTAAGTAGATGTTGCGTCAAATGAACAATGCTGGGGTGTGCAAAAGTCGAAAACCAACGTAACTGTTATGTTTTGGTATAATAAGCGGTATTTTTTGCACCTTTCAATTCACCTGTGGTGAATATAGAATTGCTGTTTTAAGATTTACGTAGATGCTGCGTCAATGAACAATGCTGGGTGTGTAAAAGTCAAAAAACACGTAACTGTTATGTTTTGGTATAATAAACGGTATTTTTTGCACCTTTCAATTCACCTGTGGTGAATATAGAATTGCTGTTTTAAGATTTACGTAGATGTTGCGTCAATGAACAATGCTGGGTGCGCAAAAGTCAAAAAACACGTAACTTTGATGTTTTCTTACGATACACGGTATTTTTGGCAACAAACAACCTGTGCTGACTACAAGATTGCTGGATTGTAATTTAACTGCAAGGTGGATATATCAACAGTCACAGGTGTAATGGGTAAAATTGAAATTGAACACCTATCTGAAATGTATACTGATAATAAAAGTGGAGTTTTGCAGCTAACAAAGAGACCTGCAGTTACTAGAAATGATGTGTATCCAATATAAGTTCAGGCTGCCCAATATCCAGGAAATATTTAAATAGAAAACTGTTAATAATAAAGATATTCCACTACAATGTCTACACTAAGTCTTGGTGAACTTTATCCAGTTCTTTATAGATAGATCTTGTCTGTGTTCGCCCGTGGGCCCCCCCCTCCCGCTCCCACCGCCGTGAATTTACAGCGGTAGATGCCGCTTTAAAATTCTCTAGCTAACTACATAAAATCTTCAAATCTCTAATCTAACTAAATTGGAAGGATCACAGCTAATAGTAGAGGTTTCTCTGTGCAGAAATAGACTAATTTCGCTGAGCTGTTTGGCCACAGGCAGAGCCATTTTCCTATCCCTATGAGACACTGAGAGACACTGAGGCTGAAACAGGAAACGCTGTTCTATGTAAAACGAGGTCATGTGATTTTTCCAGCCAATCGCAACCATACACATCCCAGTCATGACGTCGCACACACATCTCACCCTGCTCTAAATTTTGTAATCTGATATGCTGGCTCCAAAATTACAGGAAGCGCCGAAAAAGGCGCGATCTTAATAGATGATGCACAGATTTTAACCTTAATTATCGCATGATCTGGAAATTTCGATCACCATAAAAACCTTGCCGATTTCAACTTTGTCGATAAAAATCGCTCAACACTAGTCATGCAATAAAATGCTAATTAATTATATAGAAAACATACAATGTGATTTTCTGGATTTTTTTTTTTAGATTCTGTCTCTCATAGTTGAAGTTTACCTACAATAAACATTACAGACTTCTCCCTCCTTTGTCGGTGGGAAAACTTGCAAAGCTGCCAGTGTATCAAATATTTATTTTTCCTACTGTATTTTAATACAGTAAGTAATGTTGGTGCACAAATAAACAGTTAAATACAAAACTAAACTCTGCAACATTGATACCTGTTAGATTGATGATAATGTAGACACTGATGATTCAAATGATTGTTCTGTTCTTCTTTTGATTTACATTTTTAATAAAATGTGTACAATGAAATGTGATTTAAAGAACTGCACATGAGAACTTCCTCCAGGCGCAGGGTAATAATGACCTTCGGAGAGAAACTAAGCCACAGTATAATTAGGATGCTTTCCAGTATATTATAACAAACTGAAAATTCAATATTAGCATGAGAATTAGCCACAAACTTCACTCCTACAAATTTTTAATAAATTAAGTCTCATATTTGCAAAACCTATAGGGAATGGCAGTGCAACTGAGACCAAATATATTAATTGGTGTGGGTCCTAGAGATTTTGCATGTTAATGGTTGATCCTTACACCATCACTATATATTCATGGTAGACCCCTTTCCTTTGAAGAATCATAAGATACCATGGCAATGCTTAATCTGACCAGATTGTTATGTATGGGGCATTTTGTTCAATGGGTTTTCCAGGACTTAAATATCGTTTCTTTAGCCTTCTGATTGGCCTCTAATATTTGATCCGTGAGAATCCAGCTCTTGACATCCTGTAGATTAGCCATATGAAGAGACCACAGTGCTGTACTAGATGCCATGCACTTAAATCTTTTTATACAGGTATAGAGCTTTACATGTCAGAAAAGATGGATAAGGCCAGAGACCAGAGCAAAACTAGCATATTGTATTTTTATGATGAGCTAAGCTATCCTTTAAGGGTGTCAATGAGGAATTATCCTTTAGCTGTTACATCTGTAAGTCAACTGTCCATTTGAATCTTTAATGTCATTGATGCTATTTTTCTTGAATTTGGGTTCAAAATGATCAACTGCTAGTGATCACTACTGTTTTTAGAACAGTAGTATATATTATACCAAGTCATTATGAAAGTGTCACTGAGAAACATTGAGCAATTTGAACTATTGCTACTACATGTGAAATCCTACGTTCAACAAAGGAAGTACAATGTACAGAGGACAATATTTTATATCTTGACGCAACTAGCTGCACTAATTTTAGTGAACTCCAACTCTCCTTATGGGGCAGGCACATATAGATGGTGTAACAATGCTGGGGGACTCCAGGCTACATACAAAACTAAATAGGGCAGTTAGCCAGTAGTTTCATGCAATAATTTTACAAAGTGTGTGGAAAAAAAAAATAAAATAGATGGATTCACTGTTAGATGATTAAGTGAATGGACAGCAAGGCAGATGATGGCAGGAACACAGTGAGTTTAAACTGGACGCAGGACAATAATAAATGATAACTGACCCTAAGATATAACTGTCCCTAAATTTTCTCCCAAACCTGTACCTGACATTTGACCCCCGACACCAAGACCCCTCAGACCATATTCTATCCCTGAAACTAATCCCAAAGATATCACTAAGCTACAATTTACCCAGACTCAACAAGTGGCTATCAAGGACTACAATAAATTCAAAAGAGAACAACTAGGCTGGACATTAAGAAATCTAGAATTCTAATACTGAAGGCAAACACTGATTACTAAAAAATTTTTCAAGACAGTACAATCTTGCAAACCAAGAACTATAATCAACACAGTTTACCTAGCACAGCAGGTTTTTTAGAGAAACTAGCAATCATCCAGTACTTTGTAATGAGATCAAAGGTGTATTACCTGTCCAGCTGATCTGTTCTGAATCTTGTTTGGGGTGGCTATACCTCACATGAGATCTAGTATAAAGGAGAGAATGAAATTACAGAATTCATGATATTTGTAACAGGTGCACAAGAGAGTTTTTTTTCTTTCTGCACAAGATCTGTTTAACATTTTGTTTCCCAGGGTCCTAAAAACTCACAGCTAGTTGGGTCACTGCAAGGAGATTTTGTAACTTTAGAAAGGCTTCTTTCCTAGTTTCATAAATTAAGAAGTTTCCATGAATTAAATAATGACAAAAATGACTTAGCACTGTAGAGTCAAGAATGTTCAAAGTTGTTTTCTGATCCTGGGTAATACTTTATCTAAAGTTGGTCACAGATGACCAAAAAATATAGTTTTTTTCAACACTGGCAATTTTGAAATACGACCTCAGAAAATCTGAGCTGTGTGGACTTTAGTTCGGATTCTGTATTGAGATCTATGGGGATGATTTACAGTTGGATTTTTGCAGATTCTAAATAACGAATTCGCTTAAATATCACTGTTGTGAAGATGTAGCCTGATGGAAATTTTTTTTTTTTTTTTTTTTATTAAGGTAGATATATTCTAGCATTAGTTTCATTTGTCATACATTATTTCGTATCTGCTCAAGATTTTTAAGTTTACCAAAATTAAGAAGTGCAAGCTACGCTTTAGAGCAAAACAAGCTGCTAATGATTATGGTCAAAAGAACCCCATCTTACAAGGTGTTTCTTAGCAACAACAAAATGTTTGTGTTATTGAATACTCCAGACAGCGATAAAACTGTGAGCTGTTCACCTAAAATAAATGTCTTTAAGGTGCTGGATTCCCATTTGCCTAAGTCTACCAAATAAATAAGTACCAAGAAAACTCATTCATTAAACTGTACGAAACAAATAAGTACCAAGAAGAAGCAAAATTTCCCTGTCATATGTAGTCTTGATACATAAACGTAAAAAATCAAAACAATGTTTAATGCGTCTCACTAAAGTGCTAAATAAAGATATATATATATATATATATATATATATATATATATATATATATATATTATAAATATATATAATATATATATTCTACTGTGAAAGTCGAGAGTTTAACACAAGTTATGTGTAGTGCATTACTGAAGATAGACATGTGAGCCATGAATTTATTGATTTATTCTGCCATATTTAGTGATGGGTAAGAATTGCTTTGCCACAATATAAGCCAATTCATAACTACCACACTTTACCCAGTGTCTCACAAAACTGAGTACACCACTCACAATTCTGAAAATATTGTACTATATCTTTTCATGTGACACCACTGAAGATCTGACACATTGGCAATATATATATATTACTCATGGTAATGTTTACGGTGTAGTCTAATCAGGTTCCCAAGAGGAACTATCTTCTGATTGGAAGTTATGTTCCAAAGAATAATACTTATAGGCGTGTTCCGGGAGTTCGAAAAGCATGTTCATATGTCAACAAGCAAGCTTTTTGCACTCCAGGAACGCTCATTAACAGTACAGCTATAGGAACATAAACAATGACTCCTCTTGTACTATGATGAAGGCTATTATTCCTCCTTATGCATTTTTTCCTCTTTCTTTAATAACATTGGAACTTTTATTCTCAAGAAAAATAAGAAGAAGAAATAAGAAAAAAAGTAATGTTGGGATATTGGTGAACAGTAATTATGCTTTCAGCAACCAGTGCCAGGCAGTTGCTGCTGAAGCATATAATATTATGTGATGCATCAAAATAATCACAGATGCAAACTTAATTTTACATTTACATGTATCCCTAGTCAAACCGCATTTGGAATACTGTGTAAAGTTTTGGACATAAGGCAAACTGGAAAATAGCACCATCCAGAAAGATTATCAAACTTGGAGTTATTCAGTTTGGAAACAAGAAAGCTTAGAGCAGTGGTCCTCAAGCAGTTGTCTGGGAACGAAAAGTTGTCACAATCCCCATATCCCCAGCTTTGTGGCTCATAGGAGCCTTGACTTATTATAGACACATTATGTCCTCAAACAATGCAAATCTGGGCAACGAAATGCTGAAATGAAATTTCATAATTTTGTGTTTCTCCATGTTAACATTATTTACTTGAATATAACTTATAAAATATAAAATATATAACTTATAAAATATAAAAGTAGAGAACCTTTTGCTAAGGATGACGTAATTATTATTTTATACCGTAGACCATCATTATTACATCCACTACATCTACAGCAGGAGTGGGAAAACTTTTTTATGCCAAGTGCCATTTGGATATTTATTGCATCATTTGCAGACGATACAAAATTATTAGCTTAAAAGTTAGCCTTCTATATTTGGTCAAACATTTAATTATCTCATGATGGGTAGAACTGTTTCTCTCCCCCCAATCAACATAAGTACAGATACACTTTGCTGAATGGATGAGTACATCAGCAGCATATCTCAGAGATGGCACTAAAGTCCTGGATGTCCTCCCCCCATTTCCCCTGATTTTACATTCAAGCATCCGAGTCTACATTCCCCCCATGCTATGAGTGATTTTACCACAATAGTAAATGATGGCATATTGCGAGGATGTGCCATCATTGTCTGATAGCTGCAGGTTCCATCTATCTGGGATCCTTACCTATCTTGGGGACAGGCCCATGAAAGGCACAGAGCAGATTGGAGAGCCGGATGCGCTTGCGCATGGCTGTCCATTCTGTAATATGGGACCAGCTCTCCAGTCTGTACAGTGAATTTTGGGGACCAGTTCCTGCGATAGATGTGGGTCCTAGTGATATGCCATCATTTTATTTCGTGGTAAAACCCCATTAAGCTCTTGACTCTTGTTTTGCTGACTAATGACATCAAGCACAGGACAAAACCAAATGATTTTGCAGGCAGTATATGGCCTCAGGTAGAGATGGGCGAAGTTCTCAAAAATTCGATTCAGTGACTTTGCTGAATTTCCCGACAAAATTTGTTTCGGTCCGAATTACTTCGGGACGAATTGCGTTAAGAAAAACAGCTATTTCCAGGCTGCACAGAGCCTGCAGGGTGCTGTAGAATGTTGTGTCATGCTTAAATATGCAGATGGAGCTTGGTTTGGTCTTCATACAATGTTGTGTTTCAGTATGACAAAGCAGATGACTGCCGCCGCTCTTAGAATCGCTTCACTATAAAATTCCCTGGGCACTAAAGAGGGCAAAACTGACCAAGAAACTCAATCTGGAATGTAGCCTGATAATTTCATGGCAGCAAAAGCGGGAAAAACAAGCTGAGAGCCATTTTTTCAACACATGACAGTTTTGGGGGGTGACGGCAGCACCACACATATGGGGCAGAAGTGGAAACAAAAACATTCTGGAGGTGGCAAAAAGAGGAGTGGACCAGAGTGGCAAAAAGAACAGTGTGGGGTCAGGGCAGCACCACACACGCATGGATAGACGTGGCACAATGACATTCGGAGGTGGCAAAAACGGGGGTAGGCCACAAGGGGCACAATGACAAGGTGGAGGTCAACGGCAGCACCACAGCAACATGAGGTCAGAAAGTGGCAAATGACTTCTGGAGGTGGAAAAAAAACAGGAGAGGCCCACAGAGGGGGCACAATACAAGGGTGGAGGTCACGGCCCCAACCCCAAAGCAGCGCATGAATCAACATGGCACAATGACACGTGTGGAGGGGCACGGTAGCAGCCACACAGCACATGGGGTCAGGCAGTGACCAATACATTGGGAGGGGAAAAAACATAGTAGGCCACAGAGTGCCAAGACAGAGAGTGGGGGTGATGGCACAGCAGAAAGGGGTCACATGGCAAGACTTTCTGGAGGGGAAAAAAAAAAAACAGGAGAGGCCACAAGTGGACAATGACAAGATGGAGGTGCGGCCAGCAAGCATGAGGTCAACAGGAAACAAGCAAAAGGGGGAAGGCGGGGCAGCAGCCACGAGCAGCATGAGGTCAAAAAGGGCAAAAGAAAAGTTTAGGCACGCAAACAGCCACAGCGCAGCAATGTCAGATAGGGAAAATGACAGAGTGGAGGTAACGGCAGCAGCCACAGCAGCGCATGAAGTCAGACCGGGCACAATGAATTCTGGAGGGGGCAAAAAAGAGGAGTACCCCACATGGGCACAATGACACATGTGGAGGGCACGGCACAGCCACCACAGCAGCATAGGTCTTGATGACAGAATAGTGCTGAGGCAGGTAGTTTGAACCCAGACTCATTTCCCCCATTTTTGGGTAGGCGTCAGGCTGATGTATCGGGATCCAAAGGGCTTTGGGTGTGTGGAAAACCTGGCCGATCCACGCCTGATTCATCTTACAAAGGTCGTTGTTCCACTTTCCCGTGGACAAGTTGGTTCTCCCCTTGGGGTAACGTGGCCCCCCCCCACACTACACCCTCTGATGCCAAAAAAAATACTGGCCGGGCAGGGCAGCTTTTCCCCCTGCAAAAACTCGGCAAGTTTTGGCCACACAATCCAGTTTGGGCTGGCCCTTTTCCCCGGGATCTCTAACTGGGGTGGAGGTGCGTCCCAAATGGCCCCCCACCTTTGGTTCGGGGCTGCTCCCGTCCTGCTGCTGGGGACTGCCCTCCTAAAGGGGGGTGAAGGAACTGCTCTCAGTACTCCAGACTTAGGTTGCTGGATGGGGAGTATGCCCTACCCCCCCCCCCCCCACCTTCCCCAGCACCCCCGGGGGTATACTGAGCGCCGAAGAACCCCCCGTTAGACCTGTCAGGGAGGGACGATGCCTCATGGGACGGGCCAACACTACTGATTTCCCTAAGTATTTGGTTTTTCCTCCCTCTCAGCAGCTAAAAAGGCTCCCATTTTGGACCGGAAACAGGGGCCCAAAGGTGAAGAGCCCGAAGTCACCCTCGCCGGATTTTTGGGCCATTCGGCTGTCAAAGCCATGCAAAATCAGTATGCTGCGGGCCATCTGCCAAGGACTCCGAGGGGCTGCTGCCCCCTCCCAAGTTACTGCCACAGTGCTTCGGGGCATCTGCCCGTTTCCCCTCTCCCTAATCTTCCCCCCACTGCTCCGCTCCTCCTTCCCTTTTTTCCGGGTAGAAAACCACCATTTTACCAGACAATGCTTTTTGCTCCAATTCCTCCCCCTCCTCCTCCCCCATTTCATCCCCCCCCGGACTCATGTGGCCGCGAGATGTGGTCGCCACTCTCCAGTCCCCCCGCCCAACAGATTTTTCACATCTTTCCAGGGCAGAAGCAGGAAAAAAAGTTATTCACCCCTAGTCCCGGGAACTGAAAAATAACTTACCTCCTCGAATGGCCTCAAAAAAACGGCCAGGTGTCACGCATGAGCTGCCCCTGGCGGGGGATCAAAGTTACACAGGGAATACCCTGTCCCCCTGGATCATCAAAAAATCTTAATGGCCTTTTTTCTTTTCATACAGTCTCCAAAATGTGCGGGGGAATTCCAAAGGGGGAAAAAAATTCATACAGAGTGTGTTGGGGGGGCCGTTTTTTTGCCGCTGCAACCGGGAGGGGGTTTCCCGGCTTTGTAGGAATGGATAAGTGCTGCCAGTTTCCTGGCCATTTCAGAATCTTCTGAAGATTGGTGGAAGAAGAACCTTTTTAAA